>JAKUCM010008565.1:0-16055 GCA_023374145.1 Lepidium sativum | reverse complement strand
CTTGAGAAGCTACAAATTATTGATTCAATTGGTGTCCATGAATATATTAATTATATTCACTACTAAAATTGAGCTTCTATCTTTGTTTACACAAAATAAAAACCTACAATATATTAACTTCTAAGTTTGAAAATGCTAAAAAATATTGTTAGCTAGGCCAACTTTAAATAATCACATATCTATACATATCAAAATAAGGTGTTATTTTTTTTGTCAACAATAAGGTGTTATTTTATACACGGGTTTTATGTTATCTTATTCTGACATAATGAATTAACATCAGACATATGAAAACATCAGAACCATACAACTTTTAGTTACCCAACTACCGAGATTTTTTGTTGCCAATGTTGACTCCGGTCAACATTTTTCTAAATTAAAGTCAAACCAAAAATTGGTTTATTAACAAAATTAAATGGTTGGTTGATCAAACCAAACATATTGAAAAATAAAAATAAACCAACAATAAACCAAAAGAAATTAATACAAATTAGCATTTAAACTAAAAGAAAATTCAATGTCAGTTTGTCCAACATTGCTAAGTTTAAGTGTGTCCGTCTGCATGTAAAAAATGATCCGTAAAAAAAATGATTTTTTGAGTCTCAACAATGTCTAACTAACCAATATTAATGAGTCCTTTTAAACTAAAATCAAATTGTGTTTTCTTGGTTTTTTTTTTGTTTTGTCTCAAAGAAAACTTTTATTAGCAAATTGTTAAAAGATTACAGGTCTGCACCAAACATTGTCTCTTTTGGTTTAATGTTGGTTTATTTTTATTTTTAAAAATATTTGGTTTTATTATTTAATCAAACCAACAAAATTTAATTTGTTAGTAAACCAATATATTTGGTTTTTAAAAAAATTGATGTGTGCCCGGTCCAATTAGCCAGAAATTGTATAATTGTATTTGTCCGATGTTAGTTCGGATATGTGATTATAAGAAAACACAAAATTTGTATTTGTATACGTGATTATGAGATAACAT
The DNA here is from genome assembly GCA_023374145.1 of Lepidium sativum. Classification (NCBI taxonomy): domain Eukaryota; kingdom Viridiplantae; phylum Streptophyta; class Magnoliopsida; order Brassicales; family Brassicaceae; genus Lepidium; species Lepidium sativum. Next base: position 15,070 of record JAKUCM010008565.1, on the reverse strand, counting down.
AAAGTTACACATTTTCAAAATTGATAGATAATGTCTTAAACTCACCCAAAAATGATGCTTCTTAGTTTTTTTTTTTTTTTTTTTTTTTTTTTTTCCAACGGCAAATAAAACTGACAATCAAAATTAGAACACCGATCATACCGAACCTAGAAACCCATCCTGGCTACCCGGGCTAGTTCATCTGCTTTGTAGTTCAACGATCTCGGAATGACTGATAATGTACAGCTTCTGAAGAGTGATTTCAATCGAGTGTAGATCTCATGATATGTCTCGAACGCCGGCCATGCTTCAGGATCCTGGAAAATGTGCCACACCGATTCACAATCTGTAGAGAACTCAACTGTCATCACCCCACGCTGTACCATCGCCTCCATTGCCCGTATGACCGCTTCCAACTCCGCATGTAAGGCCGACAGACATCGGTGTCCTCACCCTGACTCCATTAATCTTCCTTCCACTGAATCTGAAAAAGCTATCCAACCAAATCCCGAATAAGGATCAGTGGCTTTCCAGGAGGCGTCCACGTAGCACTTGTAGCTAGTGAACGATGCATTAGCTGTGGTGGGAAAAATTGAAACCGACTTATTATTGTCGGTCGTAGATCTCATAGAATCTACCGGAATCTCCCAATTCGTTCGAAGCGTAGACCATTCGTCTTGGTCCAGTGTTGCCCTTCGTAACACTAATCTTGGATCTAAGTCCATATTCGAAAAGCAGAAAGCATTACGTGATTTCCAGATATGCCAAAGGATCCAGGGAAAAACGTTCCCCTCCATTATCTGTGAACTGCCGGAGAATAAATAGTCCAAATTATACCACAAGGAAGCCCTTGGGAACACATCCGGCGCGGAAGGAATAAGTGATAATGCCCATACTTGACGGGCCGGTGGACACTCAAAAAACACATGCGTCAATGACTCTTGATCGTCCCCACATCTCGGACATCTCGGGTCCCCACCATGACTACGTCTGACCAGATTTTGTAGGACAGCTATACTTCCTGTCAAAATCTGTCAGATAAAATGTTTGATCTTTTTTGGGCAATCTAATTTTCAGTTTGCCTTAAAGAAAAAATCTAGGGAAGGCCCCACCTGTAGGTGGTGTTCCCCTGCCTCTTCCTCAATTGACGCATAGCCTGACTTGACCGTATACCGACCATTCCTGGTGAAATACCACCCCCACTTATCGACATCATTCACTCTAGGTATTCGCATAGCCAAAATTAATTGAGCATCTTTAGGCTCAAAATACTGATGTACCAAAATATCCTTCCACTGACCCGTATTTCGATCGATAAATTGATCAACCGTTAAGTCTGGGAAAAGATGTGATTCTGATCTAATCGGTGGTCGAGGGTAGACATCCGGGATCCAGGAATCTTCCCAAACCCTAGTCGTTCTACCATCACCTATTCTCCGTATCATACCTCTAGTGACTAGAGGCTTACTTGTCATTATAATTCTCCAACCATAAGAGGAGCCCGCCGGGATTTGGGCATCCATTACTTCGCTGTCTCTGAAGTATTTTCCCCTCCACACTCTAGCCAAAAGAGATTTTGGGAACTCTATGAGTCTCCAAAACTGCTTTGCCAATAATGCCATATTAAAACCTTCTAGCCGACGAAAGCCCAACCCACCCTCTGTTTTAGGACGACATAATTCTTCCCATCTTTTCCGGTGAATTCCAATAGGTTTCGGTGAATTTGCCCACCAGAAACGTGCTATTGCAGACTGCACTCTCTGTAGTAGAGCTTTTGGGAGTTTGTAACAACTCATCGTATAAGTAGGTAAGGCAGTGAGAACTGATTTAATCAAAATCTCTTTGCCCACTTTCGATAAAAATTGTGTCGTCCAATTAGCTATACGAGCTTCCAGCCTCTCAGCGATGTATGCAAAAATTTGGGATTTAGATCCATTCAGATTCTCCGGTAGTCCTAAGTATGTCCCCAAACCCCCGGTATGCTATATCCCCACAATAGTCTGGACATCTTCTCTAATTGCCCGACTTACTTTATAACCAAATTGGATTGAGGACTTATAAAAGTTAATCGTTTGCCCCGATACCAGTTCGTAGTCATGCAGAATTTTGAGAATCATTATGGCTTCTACTGCACTAGCTTTACAGAAAAATAATGTATCATCTGCAAATCATAGATGTGACACGGCGGGGCTCTCCCGCGCTATACTGATACCCGTCAGGAAACGATCTGCAACAGCTCTATTTATTTTCGAAATAAGTACCTCTGTACATAAAATAAACAAATATGGTGATAAAGGATCCCCTTGACGTAACCCCCTCTTGGGTATAATTCTACCTCTGGGGGTCCCATTCACTAGCACTGAGTACTCTACGCTGGTAATACACCACATAACACACCGCACCCATTTTTCACAAAAACCTAATTTAAGTAACAAAGACTGAATGAAGCCCCATTCCACTCTGTCATACGCTTTACTCATGTCAGTCTTTACAGCCATAAAAGTCTCTCTGACACCACTATTTGTTCTGAGAGCATGCATCATCTCGTGGGCAATCAAAATATTGTCAGAAATAAGGCGCCCTGCAACGAACGCCGATTGCGTCTCTGACACTAACTTAGGTGAGACTTTCTTCAGCCTTAAACATAACACTTTAGAGATGATCTTATAGCTGATGTTACATAAACTTATTGGTCTGAACTCAGCCATCCTAGTTGGCCTTGGCGTCTTTGGAATCAAACAAATGTTCGTCATATTTAGGGATTTCTCAAAATACCCTTGTTCCAGAAAACTATTAACCAATCGCACTAAATCAATTTTAACAGTATCCCAAGAGAATTGGTAAAACTGAGCCGTCAAGCCATCAGGTCCCAACGCTTTATCTGGACTCATCAAAGAAAGAGCCTGTTTCACTTCCATTTCATTTACTGGTCGTGTTAGAATCTGATTCTCTAGGTCCGAAATCCGGCCCTCTAATTCTATATTCTGATTGCGAAGGCCATTACTCGTGGAGAACAGCTCAGTGAAGTATTTCGATGCCTCCTGAACTATATCCTCCTCCTTTGTCACCCACGTGTCATGACTAGTGACTAGTCCTGAAATACGGTTTTGCACCCGTCTTTGTTTAACTCTAGCATGAAAAAATTTCGTATTCTCATCACCTTCCTGGAGCCATTGGATTATACTTTTTTGTTTCCAATACACTTCCTCCTCCACATATGCCATTTTCAGTTGGTTCGTCACCTCCTCCAATTTCTTCGTGTTCGGTACGGTGTCACTTACACACTCATCGACCACTTTTTTCAACCGTAATATTTTCTGTTGACCAGACTGGATATTCAACTTTCTCCAGTGTGATATTTCCTTTCTACAGCTTCGAATCTTATCTGAGAATGAGACGCTTTGATTACTACGTATCTCTTGTAGATTCCAGCTACGGTGAACTAAATCTCGAAATCCATTTTTCCATATCCATTTCTTGTCAAAACTGAAAGTTCGACGCTTATTGCGACCATCTTCTATCTTAAATGTTCCTAATATTGGCCTGTGGTCAGATCCTATCATCTCCATGTAATTTATTACCCCAGATGTGAAAATGTCCTGCCATAATACATTACCATAAGCTTTATCCAGACAGCACCGGATTACACCATTTCTGCGATACCCTTGCCAGGACCAAATGTTTCCAAGTTTCGAGAATTCTAGCATACCACATTCCCTGAGCTTCTTAGTTAGGAAAATAAAAATAAAAATGAATGAGAGTGTTGGAATCGACTTACAACCACTCGACTTCATCATACACCTCATAGCCACTACACTAAAAGGCATAACAATTTTTGATGCCTCTTAATTATTTATAATTGCATCTAAACCTTTGCTTCTCTAGTTTTGGCCAAGACCAGCCCTACTGTTATGTAATTGTTGTTTAAAAGTTATGTAGTTTAAAACATTTTCCCTTTCAAAATCAAGTTGTATCCTTTCATCTTTGAAACACAAGTCTCAATGTCTCATCAACTGTTTAACAGGAGGTTTGACATAATATATTGGCCCGGAACAAACCAATTTCTATTTTGGGTACATAAATATAGAGATACTACACCATTTGTAAGTTTTATGAGATTTAATATTATCGGTTTGTCGAATTTTGTGGTTTAGATGATTTAGGTAATGACTTTGATATTATGTTTAAAACCCCAATACAATCACGACCCAAAAAAACACTAATACAATTTTATTGGTCTCTTTGTTTGTTCTTTTTAATAAAATAATAGTGTTGGCTAGAAGGTGATTTTATGATAGTTTTTGGTTTTTGTTATGCCAAAAATTAGTTTTAACCAATCATGTTTTTTTAAAACAGTTTTTAGAAAATTAGTTTTTATAGAAAAACAAGTTTTAGTCAATCAAATTTTAAGTTTTTTAATTTTTTTTATAAACTTCAAAAATTAATTTTTACGAAATTAACATTATTTTTTTAAAACCAGTTCTAAAAACTAAAATCTAGAAACCAAAATTTGTTGACAAAAAAAAAAAAAAACCAAAATTTAAAAACAAAAACCAAAAGCTAATGATCTATTTATAGCCAATATTTGTAATTTTCCTCAAATTTTTTCTTTCTTAATATATTTTTTCAAACCCCTAATTATGATCGAGCCTATTTTTATCATTTTACTTTGCTATTCTTCTTCTTTTTTTTTTTTAAAGTAAATAATCTTTTGCCAAGATCCGCCGCCGCAAATCTGTTAATCTACAAATACTTCTGTCTGATAGTGGTTTCTGCCAATTGTGTAAATCATTAAGAATTCTTAAAAACAGTCCCATTTCTTAATAAACCACTAATTTTTGTAAAATGTTGTTCCCCCTAAATTTTTTTGTCGTTTGTTTATTTTTGTCTATATCAATTGTAAAGTTTTGTAAAACACTCTTCCTTCATTAAGTTTATGAGTTATCCAAAATATTTCTTTGTATTCATTAATTCCAATTTTATAGTATTATGAAAAACAACTCAAACCTAAACGAAATTGAAAGACATAACTACATGTCGTTTAAATTGGAAAATAAAATTAAGAGGAATTAAACGCGTGAGGATCTGGTCAATGTGGTCATTGGATTGGTCACCAAATCGTTTCTCCCTAAAAAAAGAAGTAATAATTTTCTCACAATTTCTTCGAACAAGAACATTAGAAACTAAAACAAATGTCAAATTCTTATAAACTAAGCAACCAATCAAATTTCTCCGTTTTTTCCCTCTTTGCTTTTTTTCTTTCTTTCTCTCCCAATCACTCTTCAGATTCCGGGAGAAAAAAGAAGAAGAAAAGATAAAAATATTCACTCTTTGTAACCGGAGGAGTTTCAGAAGATATGAATACGCCCAATTGGGAACTCCGAGGTTGCTGTAATCGGAATCAGAATGCTTTCCTCATCACCATCGGAATCTTCACCGTCGTTATCCTTCTGGTCAGTTTTCTTACTAGAAAGTTTTGACCTTTGATTGTTTTCTTCGATTTAATTGAAGATCCGAAGGGGTTTATGTAAAATTTAGTCAAAAGGGTGTCAGATTGTAGTGTTTTAATCTATTGACCTATCATTTGAACTATTGACCTATAAGTTGATTCAAAATTTTCGAATTTTGGCATCATTTGTTTCTTGTTGTTAAAGTGTTTACACAGATTTGTGGTGGCTTTTGTGTTTGACAGCTATGGAGGACATTTTTATTGACACCATTTAAACTCATTACGGTGTTTTTACATGAAGCGAGTCATGCCGTAGCTTGCAAGCTGACATGTGGAGATGTAAGAAGCTCTCTCACTTGAACTACTCTTCTATTAGATATGCACATCTCTGTTATCATTCATCAGTCGAAAGGTTTGCTGTAGAAATGGTCTTTGCATTCTTTGTGCATGACTGTTTAGCACGACCATACAGTTTGAATCTCCATGAGAGGTTACAGTATCTTTATTTTATATAATTCTGGCTTGCCTCCCTGGTTAATGTAAAGGAACATGTGTGAACTACTAGCTTCTGTCATTAATCAGAACACACAGTGAATCTGCTTGAACATTTGCAGCAGCTCAACCTTTGGCTTTAGTTTTACTATAACTAGCCTTTGACCGAATGTAACAGATTATAGCTGTTGTGAGCTTGTTAAAGCTGTTTAGTGAGGGCCCGGATATGAAAGATGTCTCTGCAGAATGTTTAGAGTGTCAATTTTCTAGGTTAAATGGGGATTTCGATGAGACTCTTTCATTAATAAGTGTCTCTATTTGGTAATTTTTATAACAGGAAAGAACAGCTTCAGCTCTTACTATAGTTCTGATTGTGATTCTTCTAGATTGATTGCTGCGTATGCAAATTTTATCTTATGCAACTATTACAAAGAAAGTGTGCAATCCACAAACTTTTCTTTTCAAGTACTACTGCTTGTATTTACCTTCTGTCAATGAGACTGAAAGTTTTAGACCCCTCACCAAAGTTTTATTTTTGAGAAGGTTATATTTAATTTGAACATCAAAGCCATCAAATGTGTATACCATTTCTCTGTGAATCTGTAAATCTTAATTGCAACTTGTACAGTCGCATGTAATTTGGATACTGCGTTTCTACTAACAAATGTCACTCATTTTGGGCAATCATCTTTTCATTGAATCTAAAGGTGGAGGGGATGGAGGTGAACGCAAATGAAGGGGGTTCGACAACAACACGTGGTGGCATTTATTGGCTGATCTTACCTGCTGGCTGTAATTGCACAATCTATCTATCTCCCTTATACATATCAACCAATTTTCATTCCTAGACTTTCCTTTGTTGATTGATTTTAAGTGAAAGGGCTAAAGGTGATACCCTTTTGTTGTTGTTGTTTGATTGGTTATAGATCTTGGATCTTCATTTTGGGGAATGGCTTTGATTCTTGCATCTACCAATCTCATGACAGCAAGAATAGCTGCTGGTGGTCTGGGACTTGCTTTATTTATTGTCCTCTTCATTGCCAAAAATGTAAGAAGAAGTCATCATATCTCTTTTATCTGAAAAGCTTTATTTTTCTATAAAAGTTACCAATATTAAACAATGAGATCTTACATTTTGACAGTGGACGCTTCGGGGTCTTTGTATAGGTGCGTTATCTTGTGATTCCTCTTGTTATATATTCTTTTGAAGTAGCAAAAATCCTTATATAGTTGATACGAAATCTCAGGTTTCATAGTATTCCTCGGTGTCGTTTGGGTTCTACAAGAGACAACTACAGTCAAGATTCTGCGTTATGTCATTCTTTTCATTGGTAAGATACCTTCAAAGCCATGCTCTGTCTTGTCAACATCATTCAGTTTCTCTATATAAAATCTGGATTCACTATATTGCAGGTGTAATGAACAGCTTATTCTCAGTTTACGGTATGTATTTCATTGCTCTCATTTATTTCACTTAAAGTTCTGAGACAAATGATTAAAGCCAGATTTTGTTTGTGCAATGGACATTAGATATTTATGACGATTTGATATCTCGGAGAGTCCATTCGAGCGATGCAGAGAAGTTTGCAGAGATATGTCCTTGCTGTACTGGTTGTGGTTGGGGTGTCATCTGGTTAGATCTTAATCAAACTCTCAATAATCTCTGTGAAAGTGCAAAATCTTTTCTTTTCTTAAAGCAAGTTTGTTTTCATTTCAGGGGAATGATATCTTTTGTGTTTCTTTGTGCATCCCTCTATCTCGGCCTAGTGATTATCTTAAAAGGGTAAATCTTTGTTTAAGTTTACATGGATTGATCAAAAACTAAAACGGTTGCTTTTGAATTCTGATTAAATCTTTTGTGATTGTCATGGATTTTATTTGTCTTTCAGGCTCAAGATTCTTCTCAGTGAATTGCAAAGACAAAAGTTTGATAAAAACTTATTCTTTTAAGTCCCTTCATGTGTTTTGGGATTTACATTTGATTGAAAGTTTAGGTTTTATTTGAGAGTTTGTATTCTTTGTTATCCCGGAGTATGGTGAATAGAATTAATTCATTTTTATTTATTTGGTCCGTCTGATGCATTGATAGTACGTTGACTTCTTCAACAACAAAATAAGCTTATGCTTATCATTCTGGAAAGTTGAAATTGTTCAAAACTTACGACATTTTACAACAATTTTTCATCCTCAAACGGTCAAACCCCTAAAACAAACAAAATGTAATTAATTGTCTAATTATAACATCCACAAAGACTATAATAGATTTCAGAATTCATATCACGTTGCCTAAAATTTGACTTAATTGCCATATTACTTAATATAACTTGCCAAATAAAATATTTAAAGTTTGGTGTGTGTGAAGATTTTAGACATTGGGACTCCCAAAATTAAATCCAGGTCCTCCTTAATGAAAAATTGTTTAATCAATGAAAGTATTCATTATTCATAGTCTATCAACTCATTAACTCTAAATAGGTGTCAGAGCATTTTCCTACCATAAATCTCGAAAAAATACGCTGGACTCATTGATCCTTCCACCAAAAAATAGTAGTCAATACTTGTTCTTGTTGATCCCATGCTAGTGTTGAACTAAGTCGCATAGAAACGAAAACGGATACAAATAAAATGTATAGTTGTTGTGATATCAGTCATTATATTATTCGTAATTAAATAATAATCATTTTATTGTTTTTTTGTCAACGGCAAATTATATTGGGTCACAATTGGCCGGTCCAATAGTCAAATTCCTACATAATGTAGGCATGGGGACTCGATCCCGGATTATACAAATGTGCTGGCTTAAGTGGACTTACCGTATGCCACTAGGGTAGATGCCATTTACATCATTTATTGCTTTTCTTTCGCGTTTCTAAATTTTTTTTAAAAGATAAACATATGTCGAATAGAGTTTCTTTGCAACATAGATACTGAAACTATATTTCTTCATCTATAAGAAAATAAATACATTGTAACCATAATTATTTTTAACATATTAGTTAAGAATAATTAAAATGGATATATTTTATATACGAATACGGACCTTTCATTTTTACTATAAAATCAAAAAAAATTTCGATATCATATATAAAAATTATTTACTCCCATATATTTAGCCCATAACATATACCATGTTCAAATAATCTACTTACGAAAAAAATTATTTATACTTAATTCCTACTATTTCTTTTAATATAAATTTTTAGAGAGATAATTATCTTGATTAAAAGTTAATCAAAAAGTTGTAAATGGTATCTAACTTAGTGACATATAGTAAGTCCATTTAAGACAGCGCATTTGCATAACCCGAGATCGAATCTTTTTGTCTAGATTATGTAGGAATTTTTTATTGTACCGGCCAGTTGTGGCACAATATAATATGCCGTTGACAAAAAAAATGATCAAAGAGTTTCCTAATGTATCTAGAATTTTGTTGGTACCCTTTTTGTTTTCAACTTTGGTCAAACCCACTTTTAGGTATTGTCTCTTTTAACAATTACGTACCTATAGTTCAAATGCCATCTAAACGAATTTGTCAAAACAAACGTCGAGAACTATAGGGTTTCTTTGTATTTATTTGTTACGCCAAAGTTGAGAAAGAAAATTTTTTCACTCAAATGGATTTAACATTACCACGTTCCAATGAATAAATCAAAGTATACCATGTTCAAATCAAAGTTATTATACATTTATACTACACAATTTGTTATTAGTAGAAAGAGTCAAATACTATTCAAGTTTGGAAGATTTATAATAATTACTCTTAAAATAAATTTATAATTCTTTTTTCAACAATTGAATATCCTGATTTATAGAGTAATTCACACTCAAAATCTTGTTTTCGTCTCTTATATATAATAAAAAAATTGAAACTCTAATATTAAAATGATTAAGTAAATCATTTTAGTTAGTTAAATTGTAACCAACAGACCGAAAAGAATTCAATTATAAATTTGTAACTTATTTGATTGCATGTATATAGAATTTGATATGTCTAGATGCTCTTAACTATAACAAAAATGTTGGAAATATGCCATAAAAGATGTTGATATTTGACCACAAGAACTTGGTTCCATTAGTAATACTAAAACCGAACACCGACGTGGAATCACGGAAAATCAATCACATTAATATAAATATAAATAAACATATATGTGTTATTTTTTTTTTGTTAACATTGGATCACAAATGGCCGGTCCATTAGTTAAGTTTTTGCAAATGCAAGCGGAAGAACTCGATCTCAGGATGTGCAAGTGCGCATGTCTTTTGTGCACTTACCACCTGCCACTAGACACTTGCAACGTATATGTGTTATTAGAAAAGGAAAAAATGACGCAAAGCTCAGATTTGGAGCCTAACGAACTCCACGTCACCGCTCAACTTGTATCCATTGACAACGTCTTCTACTTATAAGGTTTTTCGTGTGGTTAAAATATGAATTATTCTGAAATTTGATGTGTTTAATAATTTGCATGTTGTAAAATTGAACATGATAAATACATTTTCTAAATCTTTTGATATCCATCAGAGAAATATACATCTCTTACTAATAAGGAGTGTACCAACGTAGAATTAGGTTAGTGGTTGAATTTGAAGAAATCAAAAACATAAGCTCCTAAAAAAGACAGTACTCGTTTTGTTTTGTCTTTTTTATATTTTCTTAATAAAGACATTAGACTTTGTGTATGTGTACATTTCCTTTTTATCTATCCATTTCCTATTTCATGCGGTCTATACTTTCACCAATTCATGTGTAGCATCTTGATGTTCCAAATTACACATGAACTAACCAAATGACTCCTGGTCTACTATTCTTTTATAATAAAGAGATCATGGTTCCGAATTTATTTGGTAGAAATATTTTACGTCTTAAATATATATATTATCATTGGCTAATTCTGAATTTCAAAAGGGATTACATATCAAAACTCTGAAACTCTTACTATTTATATACAAAAAATTGTCTATGAGCTATATGAATTTTTGTATTTTCTAGACTATGAACATTTTTATTTTCTTATTAAAAAAAGTGGTTTCATTACTATTTTTCTAGCTTAGAGATGGTGATGGGATATATGAATAACATTTAGGTTTTAGAATAAAAATTTGTATAAATTAGGATTCGATTGCCGCTTGAAAGATATAGCATTGCTTATGGATTAGTCGACTATATACTTATTTTGATGATATAATATTTTGAAATGCATAATATGATATGTAAATATACGATCTTATATTCATATGATTTGTCAGATTCACATAGATTATTCTCGATAAAAAAAACAAGGCTGTTATGTTTCTTCTATATCAAATCTTATGATAACAATTTAACAAAAAAAGAATTGAACTTAGTGACAACAAAAAAGAAAAAAGAAAGGTAATAATGTTGGCTTGTAAACAAAGTAAGAAAATTAAATAATGTCATTTCAGAAGAGGAAGTATGTCACATGTTAAAGAGAATCACTCATGCTTTTCATTAGAATTTTCACAAGAAAGCCATTGACTTCACCTTTCTCAATTTTCCAGCTTTACACATTTTTTCCTTTTCAAGTTACAGCAACTTTACGTATTTCATATTTAGAGCCTACGAAAGTTTTAGTTTCATTCATGTGTTTCTGTTATTCTAAATTTTCAAAATGTGTTAATATATCAACCAATATAGTTCATAAACCTTTATATCTTAAGTTCCTATTGAAAACTCGAAATAATCTAACCAAATCGAATATCCGATTGCTTAGGATTATTATGAGAAACCATAATGTTCGTATCATAAATTTTCTATGTAATTTTTACCAATTCATAATGATAGATTGCAAAAAATTTAAAATGTATTATTCGAATTATTATTGGTTTTTACAATTAACTATTAAATGGATCTTTATGTGTGAAGTTTTGAAAATTCATCATTAAAGAATAAGAGATTAGTGTTTAGTTTTTGTCATTGTATCATAACTGATTGACATATTAACTAAATTTTTATAAAATATAGACAGTAAAATATGATCACTAAATTTGAAAAGATATATGTTTTTAGTGTAATCATATGTCACTAAATCTTATATGGCTTACTATTGAATGGAAAATTTCAACCCAACAAAAATATTGATGGCAATTGGAAGAATGAGACATTGTACTATCATATTGTAAATTAGATTAATTCTTTACATGTTTAATTAATAGTAAAAAAAAACTTGGCAAGTTTGAATAATACTTTTATCACATTTTGACTCAGGTGCATCTAAAACTTTTATTTTAAAATTCTCATTCCTTATCTTATTCTTTTCTCATATTCTATAAATTACAAATAAAACACGCAATTTCTGTATTATAGAATAGAAAAAAGAGTTCGCTAACTTATCTTCCAAATTTGGTCTTTACGCAGATTTCCCCTTAACGTAAGACGTTTTAAGAGACGAGGCCTTTCTCCTTTGTTCTCTCTCTCTCTCTCTCTCTCTCTCTCTCTCTCTCTCTCTCTCTCTCTCTCTCTCTCTCTCTCTCTCTCTCTCTCTCTCTCTCTCTCTCTTAGCTTTTTGAGAAATAAATAATTTTCATAATTTAAGTTTTAATAAATGCTCATGAGCCTATATCTAAACATTGACAAAATAACTTAATTAATACATTTGACAAAAAGAGAGGTTAATTGATACATATCGTTATATATACATGAAGAAAAATAGAAAAACTACTCACATTTATTTAACCATTTCACCTTTTAAAAAAAGTCACATTTACTTCATTACTTTTGTATTTATATTATTCTTTCCACTTATATAATATTGAATTTTAGCCATGTTGTGTATATATATACAAGGAAGCCCATAAGTTCTGTATTATCATCGAGGGAACCTAAATAAACGGCCAAAATGGGTGCAGACGCAATCCAAACAAACGGTCACGATCACACGAAGTTAACCGGCGGTGAGGAGATCCAACGGCTGAGATGCTTCGTGAAGAACTATGAATGGGGCAAACTTGGACCGGACTCTCTGGTTGCGAGACTTCACGAGGCCAATTCCGGACAACGAAGCGACCCGGTGATTCCACATGCAGAGTTTTGGATAGGTACTCACGAGTCCGGGCCGAGTCACGTGGAATTCGGGTCGGGTCGTAATGGATCCGAGAAATGCATGGTTGCATTGAAATCATGGCTTTCGGATAGTCCGAATTTACTTGGGTCTAAAGTCGTGGATAAGTGGGGTTGTGACCTTCCTTTCCTCTTCAAGGTACCAATTAACAAAAATGGATGCTTTATGTTTTTTTTGCTCTGTTTTGATGATGTAACAACATTTGACTCTGTTTTTTCTCTTAAACGTATTTGATTTTTTTTTGGGTTTTGAAAAGTTATAACATACAGATTTGAATATAATTTTATTACATCAATACCCATTTAAATTTTACACATTTAGATTCTGTTTTATGGTCAAATTCTCTGTTCTTTGTGCTCTGTTTTTCGATGTGCTATTTGACTCTGTTTCTCTTCTTATTCACAAGTTGGATGTTTTGAGGTTTTTTTTTTTTTTGTAGAAGTTTAAAACATACAGATGTGAATATAATCTTATTGTATATTACATATTCAGATTAGGTCATATTCTACATTCTGAAGACAATACATTTGATTTGACTCTGTTTCTCTTGATACAAATTTGGACTTTTTGGTGTGTTTACATAGCGATTTTGGAATCGAATGTTGAGTGTTTTGATGTTGAACTGTGAAAATTTTAGGTTTTGTCAGTGACGAAAGCATTGTCAATTCAAGCACATCCAAATAAGGCCTTAGCAGAAAAATTGCATAGAGAAGATCCTCTTCATTACAGAGACTCTAATCACAAGCCTGAGATTGCTCTCGCTGTGTCTCCGTTTCAAGCACTTTGTGGTTTCGTAGCTCTTAAGGTACACAGTTTACAGATTCATTTCAGTTTCTCTTCTTAACCTCTAATTGAAATTAAGATCGGTTTAAGCTTTGGCTAGATCCGGTTTATAGTTCTGTTATCTTACCACGTACATGTTGTTGAACCAAAATTGAACCGGTTCTGTATCTATGTTGAATCAGGAGCTCAAGGAGGTTATCGCCAATGTACCAGAGATCACAGAGCTTGTTGGAAGCAAAGCTGCAGATCAAATCTTCAACGTCCAAGACAATGAAGATGAGAGAGTTAAAGCCGTGGTCCGATTGATCTTCACACAGTTGATGTCTGCAAGTAGCAATGAGACAAAACAAGTCATATCTCGGATGAATATTCGTCTGATTTCAGAGAGTAAACACCGTGAACTATCGGAGAAAGAGAAACTAGTTTTGGAACTGGAGAAACAGTATTCAGGTGATATAGGCGTGATAGCAGCTTTCTTCTTTAACTATGTCAAGCTTAATCCAGGAGAGGCTTTGTATTTGGACGCTAATGAGCCACATGCTTACATCTCTGGCGACTGTGTTGAGTGTATGGCGGCTTCAGATAATGTCGTTAGAGCTGGTCTCACTCCTAAACACCGTGATGTTCAAACACTTTGCTCTATGCTTACCTACAAATTGGTAACTTCCTTTACACGTTAATGTTTTGGTTTTGTTGGTAAACCGAGAATTAATTTGATTAACCGGTTTAAATTTGATTCAGGGGCATCCGGAGATATTGAAAGGATTTGCTCTCACTCCTTACATTACGAGATATCTTCCTCCATTTGATGAGTTTGAAGTGGACCATTGTGATCTTCCTAGAGGAAAATCAACGGTTTTTCCTTCGGTTCCGGGACCTTCGGTTTATCTGGTTATTGAAGGAAAAGGAAAATTGCAAACCAGTTCATCTCAATTGTTGGTTAACGGAGGAGAAGTTTTGTTTGTTCCGGCTTATAATGAGATTCATGTAACCGGAGAAAGTGATGTGATGAAACTTTACAGAGCTGGAGTTGGCAGCAGATTTTTCCAAAGATTGTAGATTTAAGTATATTAACTTACTTACTAATTACTATACATGTATTTATAAGCGACCATAGGTCCAATACGCTGATGTGATCATTGTCCAAATTGGTAGGAACTGTGTTTAATTCCCTGATGGCCCATTAGGCCATTACGAATCAAAGGTTCAAAGGCTTGTTAACTTATTATGTCTTTACAGGAACTATATATGTAAACTGATTGTACTCTATTTATTCTAGTTTTAA
>JAKUCM010008564.1:0-33715 GCA_023374145.1 Lepidium sativum | reverse complement strand
GGGAGGATGATTTGGTCGAAGAACAGACAGAAATCAGCACGGAAAAGCCGAAACCTTTGACACTCGATCAACACACTCGAGCACCACCTGCTCGAGTGTCCGAAGATCAGCCCAAAAACACAACTGACGTACAAAAAGACCCAAAGACGTTTGCTCCACCTCCTTTCAAACCGCAGCTTCCTTTTCCACAGAGATTCAAAAAGGATGTTGCAGTACAAAGCTCTCTTTGAAAAGCAGATGAGGGATGTTGAAGTGAAAATACCAATTCTGGACGCCTTTATGCTAATGCCCCCTTATCAAAAGTTTTTGAAAGACGCAGTCAAGGACAAAACACAAGAAGTCGAAAGGTTGGTTGTGCTAACTCATGAGATCAGCGCTATTATACAAAGAAAAGTTGTGCCTAAGAAGTTTGATGATCCAGGAACGTTCACGATTCCATGTTCGCTTGGACCTCTCACATTCAGGAGCTGCTTGTGTGATTTAGGGGCATCGATCAGCCTAATGCCTCTAACAGTCGCCCAAAGATTAGGGTTCGATAAATACAAGTCTTGTAAGATATCCTTGGTACTAGCTGACAGATCGGTTAAGATTCCACATGGAATTCTAGAAGACTTACCAGTTCGGATTGGAGGAGTAGAAATCCCCACGGATTTCGTTGTTCTAGATATGGGAGAAGAACCAAAGGACCCCTTGCTGTTTGGAAGGCCCTTCTTAGCCACTGCAGGAGCTGTGATCAATGTGCCAAAAGGATAAATCGAACTCAACCTTGGGAAAGATTTCAAGATGACTTTCAGCATCAGCGACATAATGAGAAAACCAACCATTGAGGGTCAGCTGTTCGTGGTGCAAGAAATAGATAATCTTTCAAAGGACCTGTTTGGAGAATTGATGGAGAAAGACCACCTTGGTACTGCTTTGATAAAAGACGGTTGTGATGGATACATATACGAAGAAACTGAGGTCTACAAAGGCTTGTTGGACTCTTGCAAATCACTGAAAAGTGAAAAACAGTTCGAGACCTTACACTCAACCTCAACACTCGAGCAAACAGAGCTCGAGCATTCCGATTCAGCCTCTGGAAATCAATACTCGACCTCAACACTCGACCACACTAAGGTCGAGTATCAGATCGATGATGACGGGTCGGAGCTCAAATCACTGAAAGTGGAACTCAAACCACTCCCCTCCGGGCTCAGGTACGCATTTCTTGGATCCAACTCTACTTATCCAGTAATAGTAAATAATGCATTGAGTGATGATGAGTTAAACATGTTGCTTTCTGAATTAAGACGATTTAGAAAAGCTTTAGGATACTCACTGTCTGACATTAGAGGGATCTCTCCCGATTTATGCACATATAGAATCCGAATTTAAAGGAGGTCGTTAAAAAGGAAATTTTAAAACTGTTAGATGTTGATATAATTTATCATATTTCTGATAGTAAATGGGTGTCTCCTGTGCATTGTGTGCCTAAAAAGGGAGGGGTCACTGTCATTAGAAATGAAAATGATGATTTGATTCCAACTAGAACTATTACAAGACATAGAATGTGCATCGATTTTAGAAAATTGAATTCTGCATCTAGAAAAGATCATTATCCTTTGCCATTCATCGACCAAATGCTTGAAAGGTTGGCTAATCATTCATATTATTGTTTCCTTGATGGATATAGTGGATTTTTCCAAATCCCTATACATCCAAATGATCAGGAAAAAACAACCTTTACTTGCCCTTATGGTACATTTGCATATAGGAGAATGCCATTTGGTCTTTGTAATGCACCTGCTACTTTTCAACGTTGCATGACTTCTATATTTTCGGATCTGATTGAGGAGATGGTCGAAGTGTTCATGGATGATTTCTCTGTCTATGGTTCTTCCTTCTCCTCTTGTTTGTCAAACTTGTGCAGGGTTCTATCTAGGTGCGTTGAGACGGATTTAGTGCTTAATTGGGAGAAATGCCACTTTATGGTGAAAGAAGGGATCGTTCTAGGCCATAAGATTTCAGAAAGGGGCATTGAAGTCGACAAAGCTAAGATAGAAGTAATGGTTTAGTTGCAGCCGCCAAAACTGTCAAAGACATTAGGAGTTTCTTGGGACATGCAGGATTCTATAGGCGATTCATCAAAGACTTTTCAAAGACTGCTAGACCTTTGACTCGTCTCCTTTGTAAGGAGGCGGATTTCGTCTTTGACAAGGAATGCCTCAAGGCTTTTCTCGAACTTAAAGACGCCTTGATAACAGCACCAATAGTCCAAGCACCCGATTGGAATCTCCCTTTTGAGATAATGTGTGATGCTAGTGACTATGCTGTTGGAGCAATTCTGGGACATAAGATAGATAGGAAACTGAATGTGATCTACTATGCTAGTAGAACTCTAGACGAAGCCCAGGTGAAATACGCCACCACAGAGAAGGAATTGCTTGCAGTCGTGTTCGCCTTTGAGAAATTCTGGTCCTATCTGGTTGGATCAATAGTTATTGTGCATACTGATCATGCAGCTCTAAGATACTTGATGAAAAAGAAGGATGCTAAGCCTAGACTGCTTAGATGGATTTTGTTGCTGCAAGAATTCGACATGGAGATAGTCCATAAACCAGGGGTTGAAAACGGTGTTGCTGATCACTTATCAAGGATACAGGTTGAAGAAACCCTTCCAATGAATGATTCTATGCCTCAAGAGCAACTGTTGAGTTTTTCCACCGAACACTCGACCATGACACTCGAGCACCACCTGCTCGAGTGTCAAACCCACAGACAAAGAAGACGTTTTTCGATCGGATCGAAGTTTGTGGGAACATGCTTACCATGGTATGCCGACTTGGGTAAACTATTTGGTCGGAGGAGAACTGCCTAAAACCTTGAATTATCATCAAAGGAAGAAATTTTTCAGGGATGTAAGGCAGTATTTTTGGGATGAGCCTTATCTCTACAAGCAAGGATCTGATGGACTATTCAGAAGATGTGTATCAGAAGAGAAGTCAATGGAATTTTGGAACACTGTCATGGATCTACTTATGGAGGACACTTTGCTGTGTTCAAAACAGCACAAAAAATCCTTCAATCCGGGTTATGGTGGCCATCGATTTTTAAAGACTGCCAAGAGTTCATATCCAGATGTGATTGCTGCCAAAGAATGGGCAGTATAAGCAAGAGGAATGAGATGCCGCAGAATCCGATCTTGGAGATAGAAGTGTTTGACTGTTGGGGAATCGATTTCATGGGACCATTTAAGCCTCCTTCTTTAGGAAACAGTTACATTTTGGTTGTTGTGGATTATGTCTCTAAATGGGTAGAAGCTATTGCAGCTCCTACAAACGTTGCAAAGGTGGTACTTAAGCTCTTCAAACACATTATATTTCCCAGATTTGGTGTGCCAAGAGTTGTGATTAGCGATGGAGGATCCCACTTTGTCAATAAGGTTTTCGAGAATTTGCTTAGGAAACATGGGGTTAAACACAAAGTGGCAACTCCTTATCATCCTCAAACCAGCGGACAAGTTGAAGTCTCTAATAGACAGATCAAATCGATTTTGATGAAGATAGTTGGGCTATCAAAACGCGATTGGGCCGCCAAATTGGATGATACTCTTTGGGCCTATAGGACTGCTTTCAAAACACCTATTGGCCGCACACCTTTTCAATTGCTCTATGGAAAATCCTGCCATCTACCAGTTGAGATAGAGTACAAGTCAATTTGGGCAACCAAACTATTGAACTTCGATATCAAGACAGCACAAGAAAAGAAGCAAATGGACATACATGAACTTGAAGAAATCAGACTCGAAGCATATGACAGCTCAAAAGCATACAAGGATCGAACAAAAGCAGCTCACGATAAAAAGATCCAGCGGAAAACAATCAAAGTTGGTGATCAAGTGCTTCTCTTTAACTCAAGACTCAAGCTATTTCCCGGAAAGTTGCGATCAAAGTGGTCTGGTCCGTTCAAATTACTGCAAGTTTTACCTTATGGAGCAGTCACTTTAGCCAATAGCAATGGAGAAGGATTCACTTTAAACGGTCATAGAGTAAAGCCTTACTTGGCCAACAGCACGATTTCCGAGGGGACTTCGGTTCCGCTCGATGAACCACCTCCTCTCCAATAAATAGGAGGAAGTCGAGCTTGAGACTATAAACAAGCGCAGTTGGCAGACAATCCCAAAGGTATCCTCTTTATATACATTCAATTTTTCCTTTTCCGCATATTTTCCTTACAAATTTGTTATTTTTCATTTTTACTTGCATTTATTTCGACTTACATGCAATTGGAAGGTTTTTTGGGTCCCTTTTACAGGAAAATGGGGCCCACATGGGACAAGTGGGGTCAAAACCGACAAGATGGGACAACACTCGACCACGCCTGGTCGAGTGTCCCACTCGAGCATCAACCAGCTTTTGGCAGACTGACACTCGACCAAACCTGCTCGAGTGTCAGGCTCGAGCGTCCCGCCTTCATGCCTATTCACATGCCTCCAAAGCCTATAACTGCCAAAAGCTGAGAAAGGTGAGACATTTACTCCGAAAAATGGGTTAAATCATTCTTTAATGCAATATCTTTTCTATTTAATTTGATTTAAATTCAAATTTTGAATTTGAAAAGGCTCCCCCTTGTTTTTCTCCTCTATAAAAGGAGGAGGGGCCTCTCTCCTTTCATTCACACGACATACATTCTCTCTCTAACATTTCTCTCTAGTTGTTCTCTCTTTTACAGAAGCAAATCGTCTCTCTTTTTGTTCATCTACTACACTCGATCACCTCAGCTCGAGTGTCTTGTTCGAGTGTCCGAACGTTTGCTCTTTTTCCGACCAACCTTCACCATGACAGACGGCAAATCCAGCAAAGCCAACCTCCTCCGCCTTAGAGCCAAGAATAATGCTCGGTCAAGAAGCAATCCATCCCAAGGAGAGTCTTCTAGGGCCGCAAGCAAACCCGGCAGAAAGGAGAAGAGAAGGATGGAAGTGCAATCTGAAAATGAGTCTGAAGAAAGAGGAGAATACATGGATGAAGACGAATTGGACCCGGACCTTGCTGGTGAACAAATAATCCTTGCCGAAAAAAGAGAGAAGGATATGAAGAAGAGACATAACTCGGCAAGAGCACTAAGTGATCTGTGGAGGATGGATTTTCTAGGAACCCGCTATCCATGCAAGGAGGCGCTGACCGCAATGGGGATAACAAGAGATGTAGATCTCATGCTGCAAAATTGTGGGCTGTCCACGTTTGTGCAGTATCCGCAAAGAGCATACAAGGAAGAGACTCTCCAGTTTTTGGCGACGGTTCAGATCGTTTTATACTATGCAGAAAACGAGAGTCTCCAAGAAAAGCAAGGTGGCGGTTACATCTTCTTTTCAATAAGAGGAAGGGACTATCGAATGACATTCAAAGCACTTAGGGACCTCTTCGAGTTCCCAAAAGCCGAGTCCAAAAATTATGGACTAGATTTCGATAGAGTAGAGTTGGATGATGTGTGGCGGTCGATTGCATCAACAAGGAGCAGATTCTCATCCTCCCGATCTAAGGCATCGCTGATCCGAAACCCGGCATTGAGGTATTTTCGAACAATCCTAGAAAATACATTTTTCTCACGTTTTACTACTGGAACAATTAATCTAGGAGAAATGGAGATGTTGGTGACTGCTCTTAAGACATTGTTGGTACAAAGAGCGACGGATCACCGATTATTGGAGATCGAAACAATGCTGGATTAACCATCCAATTTGCTAACCAATTGGTCACATACCGAGATTGGGCAAGGGATAACAAAACTGGAGGACGTGATGGAAAGATCACCATTGACGGACTTGTCACATGCATTCTGGAGAGATGTAATGTGCCAATCGATGAGGCACAATGGGCTGACCCTCGGTTCATGGACATCGATCACTTAAGGAGGAGTCAATTCTTGGCTACTACGGAAGTTCGAGGTAAGCTCCTTTACTCTTTCCATCATTTACTTAGACCAAACGCTTTTCTACTCTTGCCAAACAGGGAGTACACGACAATAAGAATAGGGTAAAACACGGATTTCAATCCGCCTCTAGAAGCCTTGCACGATCCCAATGGTCCTCAGCAGAGTTCATCTCCAACAAACAGCGATGAAGTGGATCCCGAGGCGTATTGTTTTGAAGAGTACACGATGCCACCTCGTCAAGGAAAACCAATTCGAGAAGCACACAAGCACATAGGCTTTTTGCAGAAAATGAACAAATGGTTGATGAAGAAGGTGAAGAAGCTGACTGCTAGCGACGAAGCTAGAAGGCAAGAAAACGATGATCTAAGTAGGAGAGTGGCAGCTCTAGAAAGGAACAGCGGACCACCACCACCACCACCAACTATTCGCCCAAGAAGAGCCTCCATATCCACGGATCGTGAGAGGCAACACCAACCCGCACCAGCTAGACGTTCCTAAGCAAACCCCGCAGCCTTCTCATATAGAAGACCATTCGATGCAGCTGGAGCAAGCTCGAGCCAACCGCTCAAGCACCAATCAGTCGAGCATTCCGAACACTCGACGGAAACGCTCGAGCAAGCTGAGCTCGAGCGTCAAAGGCATAATGACCACTACATGGAGCTCATGCGAAATGTGGCAGCCGATTACTGGAATCATTAAGAGGTACAAAAACCCCTTCTTTTCATTGTAAATACCATTGCATATTTTCAATTGACTTGCTTTTACATTTCTTTTACTTGGCTTGCTTTTGCATATTTTTCACTTGACTTGCTGGTCTAGGATCCTCTTTCGGACTTTTATACACACAAGGGACTGTGTGATTTAAGTTTGGGGGAGGGTTCTAGAGGATATTTGACTTTGTTTTCTGTGGTTCTTAGTTTTTATTCTTGCATTTGTCCATTTGCATCACATCTAAGGCATAGAAAAACCAAAAAATTTTGAAAAAAATCGAAAATGCATAAGTCAAAAACAGAGTGTTCATGTAGCTGCATTGCATTCATATAGGATTGAGTCTAGAATTTCGGGAATCATCTTGCTAGATAGGTAGACTTGCTAGGTTGATTGGCTAGTAACCATAGTGAACTCTTAGACTCGCGTTTTTTCCCTCTTGAACACTGATTGGTAGATCATTGACCTTTGAAACCGATACTTAGGTTGTGTCTCGAAAAGAACCTGATTTGTTACCTCATAATCGAATTCTATTTTCCAAATTAGGGGCTTGAGATACATTGCCTAAGATCCTTCCATAGGTTCAGAGAAGAAGTCGCTGGAGGCTGGAGGGGACCACCTGAGGTCGTTGGCGGCTGCACGGGACCACCTGCTCTTCACGCGCCCAGCCGGGACCACTCTGAAGCTGCACGCGCCCAACGGTCATATTCCCGGGACCACTTTGACCGTTGCGGAAGACCCATACACCCTATCCATCTAACGGTCGCCTCACAGCTTGCTTCCCAAGTTTCATTGCCTTACGCCCTACGTCTTCACGCCTTGCGTCTCACGGCTTCTCTTTTTCCCGAAGTCGCGCCCAACCGAAGTGATGCGCGTCTTCCGATCTTCCTAAGGATAAATGTCACTAGGCCTCTGGGATTTTGTTGGTGTGGCCTAGTGAGGATGCTTGGCCAATACTTCCGAATGCTCATGATCTGATTCCACATAAATCCTATGACTAGAAACGTAATCAGACCGTCTTTGTGGCTGTGAGCTTCTCCTTTGATGGCCAACTGTTTCTCTGTCCCTAATTGGTGATTTAAGGCATCTAACTCTCTTCTGTCTAGAAGAAGAACCCACGTGTGCTTTTCCTTTAGCAATCCTGATTGCTTCATTAGGACTAGGAGGCTCTGATGATTCTGGCTTGGTAGCACTTTGATCATTCTTTAGCTCTATGAATCGGTTCTCAAACTTGCTATCAAGCTGCTCTAATTGCTGAAAGAGTTGAGAAGCTATTGCTCGATTGGCTTTTTTGATTTGCTGAGCCATGGCTTTGCTTAGAGCTTCCATAGCTTCAGCTGAAAGCTCCATTGTACCTGAAAGGAAGTCAAAACAAATCACAGTAACTAGTTCTAAGATGAAAAGACAGGAAATAAAAGCCTAAAAAAAATGAAAATCCTAATCCTACTAGGAATAGTATTCCTAAACTAATCCTAACTCTAACAGGAAAACAGAAAACCTAATCCTAATTATAATAGGAAAACAGAAACTAATCCTAATTCTAATAGGAAAACTCAAAACCTAATCCTAATTCTAATAGGAAAACTCAAAACCTAATCCTAATTCAATCAGGAAACGAAACCTAATCCTAATTCAATCAGGAAAATGAATCTAAACCCTAACAATGAATGAGAACGAAAATAACAAGAGAAAGAGAGATTAGGGTTAGAGATTTTCTCAGCCTTGGCACAGAGTTGGCTCTGATACCACTTGATATGATTCTCCCTAGGATAGAACTCTGAAAATCGGGGCTAGAGAACTCGGAATCGAATGAAACTTGATCAGCGGATAGATTGGAGTGTAAGGAACGTTCTGGTAAGTTTTCAGCGGAATTGATCGAGGGGTTTCTGAGATACGATGGCAAACTTGTTGAGAAACAATAGCACTGATGGAATGTTTTGGCAGAATGGATTAGGATAAGATGAGGACGTGATGGAAACTTGTAGGTGACGAAGATGAAGTGATAGAATGGATAGATTTCTGTGATTAGATGAATCAAGTGAAGAATCTCTTGGCTCACAACGTGATGGGAGATTCAGGCTCTAGGATGTCCAGAACCGTGGCTTGAGAGCATGAAAACTTTAAAGAAGTCTTTTTGTCAAAATAATACTCTAAGAAATTTACAGCAAGTTCTGGGGTTTAAATACAACCCTAAAACAGAACAGCATGTAGTTTTTAAACCAAAAAAACAACATGTAGTTTGAAACTTAAATAAAACAACGAAGCGTTTAAATAAAAACAACGAGGCGTCCCCTAATGGTGCACCTCAAAATCTACTAAGTACAAAACCAGATTGGTTTGTACATTATTCTCCTAATGGTAAGACTCCTAAGTAACTCGCCGTAGTGATTCCATCTGCCTCATTAAAAACCATGAGAGAAAACCCAATTGGGACAAAACTCTCTATGGGAAAAAGAGTACAAACTTTATCACCTAAGTTACCTAGTTATCATTACCAGGAGAAGTCTTCAAGTTGGAGATGTAGAAGACTTGCATAGCTGGTGGCGAGAACGATCCTTCAGTCATAAGCGAGTGAGCTTCCTTAGCCAACTCCTTAGCTCTCGAACGCGTGATTGGTCCTACCAGCTCTGGTTCCTTAGCTTCTATGCTGCTCACGATGACATCAGTTCGGATTGCTCGATCGATTGGTGTTCGAGCGGTTGGCTCGAGCTTGCCCCAGCTGCATCAAATGGTCTTCTATATGAGAAGGCTGCGGGGTTTGCAGAGGAGTGTCTAGCTGGTGCGGGTTGGTGCTGCCTTTCATGATCCGTGGATACAGAGGCTCTTCTTGGGCGAATAGTTGGTGGTGGTGGTGGTGGTCCGCTGTTTCTTTCTAGAGCCGCCACTCTTCTACTTAGATCATCGTTTTCCTGCCTTCTAGCTTCGTCGCTTGTAGTCAGCTTCTTCACCTTCTTCATCAACCATTTGTTCATCTTCTGCAACAAGCTTATGTGCTTGTGTGCTTCTCGAACTGGTTCTCCTTGACGTGGTGGCATCGTGTATTCTTCAAAACAATATGCCTCAGGATCCACTTCATCGCTGTTTGTTGGAGATGAACACTGCTGAGGACCATTGGGATCGTACAAGGCTTCTAAAGGCGGATTAAAATCCGTGTTTTGCCCCATCCTTATCGATGTGTACTCCCTGTTTGGCAAGAGTAGAAAAGCATTCGGTCTAAGTAAATGATGGAAAGAGTAAAGGAGCTTACCTCGAACTTCAGTCGTAGCCAAGAATTGACTCCTCCTTAAGTGATCGATGTTCATGAATCGAGGATCAGCCCATTCTGTCTCATCGATTGGCACATTACATCTCTCCAGAATGCATGTGACAAGTCCGCCAATTGTGATCTTTCCATCACGTCCTCCAGTTTTATTATCCCTTGCCCAATCGCGGTATGTGACCAATTGGTTAGCAAATTGGATGGTTAAATCAGCACTGTTTCGATCTCCGATAATCGGGGATCCGTCGCTCTTTGTACCAACAATGTCCTTGAGAGCAGTCACCAGCATCTCCATTTATTCTAGATTGATCGTTCCAGTAGTAAAACGTGAGAAAAATGTATTTGCAAGGATTGTTCGAAAATACCTCAAGGCCGGGTTTCAGATCAGTGATGCCTTAGATCGGGAGGACGAGAATCTGCTCCTTGTTGATGCTATCGACAGCCACATATCATCCAACTCTGTTCTATCGAAATCTGGTCCATAATTTTCGGACTCGGCTTTTGGGAACTCGAAGAGGTCTCTAAGTGCTCTGAAAGTCATTCGATAGTCCCTTCCTCTAATTGCAAAGAAGATGTAACCGCCACCTTGCCTTTCTTGGAGACTCTCGTTTTCTGCATTGTATAGAACGATCTGAACCGTCGCCAAAAACTGGAGAGTCTCCTCCTTGTATGCTCGCTGCAGATACTGCACAAATGTGGACAGCCCACAATTTTGTAACATGAGATCTACATCTCCGGTTATTCCCATTGCGGTCAGCGCCTCCTTGCATGGATAGCGGGTCCCTAAGAAATCCATCCTCCGCAGATCGTTTAGTGCCCTTGCCGAGTTGTGCCTTTCCTTCATCTCTTTTTCTCTTTTTCCGGCAAGGATTATCTCCCTTGCCTCTTCCGCCTCTCTTTCGCAATACTATCTTCACGAAGTGTTTCAGCAACAAGGTCTGGGTCTCTCTCGTCCTCATCCATGTATTCTCTTCTTTCTTCCGACTCATTTTCAGATTGCACCTCCAACCTTCTATTCTCCTTTCTGCCGGGTTTGTTTGCGGCCCTAGAAGACTCTCCTTGGGTAGGATTGTTTCTTGACCGAGCATTATTCTTGGCTCTAAGGCGGAGCCGGAGGTCCATGGTGAAAGTTGATCGGAAAAAGAGTAAGTGTTCTGACGCTCGACCTGGACACTCGAGTTGAAATGGTCGAGTGTAGTGGATGAACAGAAAGAGAGATGATTTGCTTCTGTAAAAGAGAGAAAAACTAGAGAGAAATGTTAGAGAGAGAGTGTATTTCGTGTGAATGAAAGGAGAGAGGCTCCTCCTCCTTTTATAGAGGAGGAAAAACAAAGGGGGAATCTTTTCAAATTCAAAATTTGAACTTGGATTAAATCAAATCTTTTGAATTAAATGGAAAAGATATTGCATTAAAGAAAGATTTAACCCATTTTTCGGAGTAAATGTCTCCCCTTTCTCAGCTTTTGGCAGTTATAGGCTTTGGAGGCATGTGAATAGGCATGAAGGCGGGACGCTCGAGCCTTACACTCGAGCAGGTATGGTCGAGTGTCAGTCTGCCAAGTG
Organism: Lepidium sativum; assembly: GCA_023374145.1. NCBI lineage: Eukaryota > Viridiplantae > Streptophyta > Magnoliopsida > Brassicales > Brassicaceae > Lepidium > Lepidium sativum. Next base: position 22,275 of record JAKUCM010008564.1, on the reverse strand, counting down.
ATGGCTGATACTCGAGTGGGACACTCGACCAGGCGTGGTCGAGTATTGTCCCATCTTGTCGGTTCCAACCCCACTTGTCCTATATGGGCCCTACTTTCCTGTAAAAGAGTACAAAAAACCTTCCAAGTGCACGTAAGACGAAATAGATGCAAGAAAAAAATTGAATGTATATACAGAGGATACCTTTGGGATTGCCTCCCAACTGCGCTTGTTTATAGTCTCAAGCTCGACTTCCTCCTATTTATTGGAGAGGAGGTGGTTCATCGAGCAGAACCAAAGTTCCCTCGGGAATTGTGCAGTTGGCCAAATAAGGCTTAACTCTATGACCGTTCACAGTGAATCCTTCTCCATTGTTGTTGGCTAAAGTGACTGCTCCATTGGGTAAAACTTGCAGTACTTTGAACGGACCAGACCACTTTGATCGCAATTTTCCGGGAAATAGCTTGAGTCTTGAGTTAAAGAGAAGTACTTGATCAACAACTTTGATTGTTTTTTGCTGGATCTTTTTGTCGTGAGCTGCCTTTGTGCGATCTTTGTATGCTTTTGAGCTATCATATGCTTCAAGTCTGATTTCTTCAAGCTCATGTATATCCATCTGCCTCTTTTCTTGTGTTGTCTTGATATCGAAATTCAAGAGTTTGCTTGCCCAAATTGATTTGTACTCTAGCTCTACTGGCAAATGGCAGGATTTTCTATAAAGCAGTTGAAAAGGTGTGCGGCCAATAGGTGTTTTGAAAGCAGTCCTATAGGCCCAAAGAGTATCATCTAATTTGGCGGCCCAATCACGTTTTGACAGCCCAACTATCTTCATCAAAATCGATTTGATCTGTCTATTAGAGACTTCAACTTGTCCGCTGGTTTGAGGGTGAAAAGGAGTTGCGACTTTGTGTTTAACCCCATGTTTCCTAAGCAAATTCTCGAAAACCTTATTGACAAAGTGGGATCCTCCATCGCTGATCACAACTCTTGGTACACCAAATCTGGGAAATATTATGTGTTTGAAAAGCTTAAGTACCACTTTTGCATCGTTTGTAGGAGCTGCAATAGCTTCTACCCATTTAGAGACATAATCCACAGCAACCAGAATGTAGCTGTTCCCTAAAGAAGGAGGCTTAAATGGTCCCATGAAATCGATTCCCCAACAGTCAAACACTTCTATTTCCAAGATCGGATTCTGCGGCATCTCATTCCTCTTGCTTATACTACCCATTCTTTGACAGCAATCACATCTGGATATGAACTCTTGGCAGTCTTTGAAAATTGATGGCCACCATAACCCGGATTGAAGGATTTTCTGTGCTGTTTTGAATGCAACAAAGTGTCCACCATAAGTAGATCCTTGACAGTGTTGTAATATACCATTGACTTCTTCTTCTGATACACATCTTCTGAACAGTCCATCAGATCCTTCCTTGTAGAGATAAGGTTCATCCCAAAAATACTGCCTTACATCCCTGAAGAATTTCTTCCTTTGATGATAATTCAGGGTTTTAGGCAGTTCTCCTCCGACCAAATAGTTTACCAAGTCGGCATACCATGGTAAGCAGGTTCCCACAAACTTCGATCCGATCGAAAAATGTCTTCTTTGTCTGTGGGCCTGACACTCGAGCAGGTGGTGCTCGAGTGTTATGGTCGAGTGTTCGGTGGAAAAACTCAACAGTTGCTCTTCAGGCATAGAATCATTCATTGGAAGTGTTTCTTCACCCTGTTTCCTTGATAACTGATCAGGAACACCGTTTTCAATCCCTGGTTTATCGACTATCTACATGTCGAATTCTTGCAGCAACAAAATCCACCTAAGCAGTCTAGGCTTAGCATCCTTCTTTTTCATCAAGTATCTTAGAGCTGCATGATCAGTATGCACAATAACTTTTGATCCAACCAGATAGGACCTGAATTTCTCAAAGGCGAACACAACTGCAAGCAATTCCTTCTCTGTGGTGGCATATTTCACCTGGGCTTCATCTAGTGTTCTACTAGCATAGTAGATCACATTCAGTTTCCTATCTATCTTCTGTCCTAGAACTGCCCAACAGCATAGTCACTAGCATCACACATTATCTCAAAAGGGAGATTCCAATCAGGTGCTTGGACTATTGGTGCTGTTATCAAGGCGTCTTTAAGTTCGAGAAAAGCCTTGAGGCATTCGTCGTCAAAGACGAAATCCGCCTCCTTGCAAAGGAGACGAGTCAAAGGTCTAGCAGTCTTTGAAAAGTCGCCTATAGAATCCTGCATGTCCCAAGAAACTCCTAATGTCCTTGGCGGTTTTGGGCGGCTGCAGCTGAACCATCACTTCCATTTTAGCTTTATCGACTTCGATGCCCTTCTCTGAAATCGTATGACCTAGAACGATGCCTTCTCTCACCATGAAGTGGAATTTCTCCCAATTAAGCACTAGATCCGTCTCAATGCACCTGGATAAAACCCTGCACAAGTTCGACAAATAAGAGGAGAAGGAAGAACCATAGACAGAAAAATCGTCCATGAACACTTCAACCATCTCCTCAATCAGATCCGAAAATATAGAAGTCATGCAACATTGAAAAGTAGCATGTGCATTACAAAGACCAAATGGCATTCTCCTATATGCAAATGTACCATAAAGGCAAGTAAATGTTGTTTTTTCCTGATCATTTGGATGTATAGGGATTTGGAAAAATCCACTATGTCCATCAAGGAAACATTAATATGAGTGATTAGCCAACCTTTCTAGCATTTGATCGATGAATGGCAAAGGATAATGATCTTTTCTAGATGCAGAATTCAATTTCCTAAAATCAATGCACATCCTATGTCCTATAACAGTTCTATGTCCTGTGACAGTGACCCCTCCCCTTTTGATTGATTCTTCCTAAGATAGAACTCTGAAAATCAGGGCTAGAGAACTTGGAATCGAATGAAATTTGAGCAGCGGATAGATTGGACTGTGAGAAACTCGGTTATGAGTTTTGAGCGTATTTGGACGAGGGGTTTCTGAGATATGACGGCAAAGTCTCTGTGTGACAATAGAACTGATGGATTGACGTGGCAGAATGGATTAGGAGTAAGATGAGGACGTGATGAGGACTTTTAGGTGACGAAGATGAAGTGATAGAATGGATAGATTTTGGTGATTAGATGAATTTGGTGAAGAATCTCTTGGCTCACAACGTGATGGGAGATTCAGGCTCTAGGATTTCCAGAACCGTGGTTTGAGAGCATGAAAAACTTAATAGAAGTCTTTTTGTCAAAATAATACTCTGAAGAAGTTTACAGCAAGTTCTGGGGTTTAAATATAACCCTAGAACCAAAACAACATGTAGTTCTAAACAAAAACAACATGTAGTTTGAAACTTATAAAAAACAGCAAAGCGTTTAAAAAAAACAACGAGGCGTCCCCTAATGGTGCACCTCAAAATCTACTAAGTACAAAACCAGATTGGTTTGTACATTATTCTCCTAATGGTAAGACTCCTAAGTAACTCGCCGTAGTGATTCCATCTGCCTCATTAAAAACCATGAGAGAAAACCCAATTGGGACAAAACTCTCTATGGGAAAAAGAGTACAAACTTTATCACCTAAGTTACTTAGTTATCATTACCAGGAGAAGTCTTCAAGTTGGAGATGTAGAAGACTTGCATAACTGGTGGCGAGAACGATCCTTCAGTCATAAGCGAGTGAGCTTCCTTAGCCAACTCCTTAGCTCTCGAACGCGTGATTGGTCCTACCAGCTCTGGTTCCTTAGCTTCTATGCTGCTCACGATCACATCATCCTCTCCCTCTTCAAAAGGGCCGGAAGGAGCTGATCTTGGAAGAAGGAGATTTGGTGTGGATTCACCTAAGGAAAGATCGATTTCCAGAAGAGAGGAAGAGCAAGCTTCAGCCACGAGTTGATGGACCATTCGAAGTCGTGAGGAGGATCAACAACAACGCCTATCAGATTGATCTCCAAGGTAAGTATAACATATCTCCAACGTTCAATGTTTCTGACTTGCTTCCATATGTTGCAGATTCGGATTTGAGGACAAATCCTTTTGAAGAGGGAGAGGATGATGTGATCGTGAGCAGCATAGAAGCTAAGGAACCAGAGCTGATAGGACCAATCACGCGTTCGAGAGCTAAGGAGTTGGCTAAGGAAGCTCACTCGCTCATGACTGAAGGATCGTTATCGCCACCAGCTATGCAAGTCTTCAACATCTCCAACTTGAAGGCTTCTCCTGGTAATGATAACTAGGTAACTTAGGTGAGAAAGTCTGTACTCTTTTTCCCATAGAGAGTTTTGTCCCAATTGGGTTTTCTTTCATGGTTTTTAATGAGGCAGATGGAATCACTACGGTGAGTTACTTAGGAGTCTTACCATTAGGGGAATAATGTACAAACCAATCTGGTATTGTACTTAGTAGATTTTGAGGTGCACCAATTAGTGGGACGCCTCGTTGTTTTTATTTTAAACGCTTCGTTGTTTTATTTAAGTTTCAAACTACATGTTGTTTTTTTGGTTTAAAAACTACATGCTGTTTTAGGGTTGTATTTAAACCCCAGAGCTTGCTGTAAAAGTTAGAGTTGAATAATAGCAAAAACTTTTCTTTGAAAGAAAATCGAGTTCTTCTCTCAATTGTTGATTCCTTGAATGCGTTCTTCGAATCTGGGATTTCATTACACGTTGTGAATTTGAATCCCTTCTACCTAATCACCATCACGTTCTCCTCCTCCATCATTCCGTCAGTTCTAGTGACTCTCAGGGAGTTTACCATCGTATCTCATAAACCCCTCGATCAATTCCGCTCAAAGCTCACCACCACGTTCCTCACACTCCAATCTATCCGCTGCTCAAATTTCATTCGATTCCGAGTTCTCTAGCCCCGATTTTCAGAGTCCTTTCCTAGGGAGAATCACATCAAATCCAGACCAAATCTCCTTCTTCAAATATCAGCTCCTTTTTTCCTTTGTTGGCGTGCTTCTTGTACTGCTCTGTCTTCTTCTCTATGTTCTCCTTGGCTTTGGCGTGAATTCTCCTGACTTGTTCAGCCTTTGCTTTTCCATCTGCACTACATTTCACACTCAAAGGCAAAGAAATCAAGTCTAGAGGGGATTGTGGGTTAAAACCGTATACAATCTCAAAGGGAGAAAAGAGAGTGGCAGAATGCTTAGCATTCTTGTAAGCAAACTCTACATGCGGTAGACACTCTTCCCATGACTTGATGATGCTCTTCACCAACGTCCTTAGAAGTGTTGACAACGTTCTGTTCACTACTTCTGTCTGTCCATCAGTCTGCCAGAAATGCCCTAAGAATTTGGTGTCTCGATCTGAAACTATCACTTGACGCATTCCATGCAATCTCACAACTTCCCTGAAAAACAGATTAGCTACACAAACAGCATCATCCGTCTTGTGGCTAGCTATAAAGTGAGCCATCTTGGTAAACCTGTCAACAACCACAAAAATAGAATCTCTACCATTTCTGGTTCGAGGTAAGCCAAGTACAAAGTCCATAGATAAATGAGTCCAGGGCTGCGAAGCAATAGGAAGAGGTGTGTACAAACCGTGTGGCTGTACCTTACTCTTAGCCATTTTACACGTTTCACACCTACAACAAACCTGATGGACATCTGTCTTCATGTTTGGCCAATAGAAGTGATCCTGCAGTCCAAGTAGAGTCTTTGTAACTCCAAAATGCCCTGCTAATCCACCTCCATGCGCCTCTCTAACTAGCAGCTCTACACAAGCGATTATTGTAGAACAAATAACCATCCTTTCTAAAGAATTTATCAACAGCAAACTTATGGCATTTTGCCACAGCTCTCAGCAAAGTTATTGTCAGTCTCATACAAGTCTTTAATATGCTCAAAACCAGCCAACTTAGAAGTTAAAGTCGAGACTAAAATGTACTTTCTTGATAATGCATCTGCAACTACATTATCCTTACCTTTCTTGTACTTAACTATGTATGGAAACGTCTCTATGAACTCCATCCATCTGGTGTGTCTCTTGTTGAGCTTTTGCTGTCCCTTTAAGTGCTTCAACGACTCTTGATCTGTATGAATGACGAATTCTTTTGGTCACAAGTAATGCTGCCACGTTTGAAGTGCTCTAACTAGTGCATACAGCTCCTTGTCATAAGTTGGGTAGTTGATTGCAGCTCCTCCTAGCTTCTGAAGCTCTTTAGTCTCAACTGGATTAGTTCTGTAAGCTGGTTTGTTTGGCAACACAGAACCAGGCACTAAATCAATCTGATGCTCAATACCACGAATTGGAGGCAGTCCCGGTGATATCTCCTCAGGAAAAACGTCCTGATACTCCTCAATAATCTGAATCATCTCATGTGGAAGCTTCTCTGATGGTTTAGTACACGCCAATGTCTCCTTGTACACAAACATAAAAGTAGTCATTTCCGGATCAAACAGCTTGTTAAACTCACTGTGATTGATGTACAATGCGTTTGACACTTTCTCCTTCTCCTTTTTGTTCATATGCATCTGATCCTTATATATTTCAGCTGGTGTAAGTGGAAGAAGAGTAATTTTTCGTCCCTTGTACTCAAACACCTGCTTGTTTGTGTACCCATCATGCATCACACGCCTATCATACTGTCATGGTCTGCCCAACAGAACGTGACTAGACCTCATTGGCACAACATCACACAGCAGCTCATCTTCATACTTCCCAATAAATAGCTGAACCGTAACCTGTTGAGAAACTGTAATGGCTCCTTTACTATCCAACCACTGCAGCTGATATGGTCTAGGATGAGAAGTAGTCTTCAGATTAAGCTTCTTTACCATTTCTTCACTGACTGCATTAGTGCAACTCCCTCCATCTACAATCAGTGTACACACCTTTCCCTGAACAACACATCTGGTGTGAAAGAGATTCTCACGCTGATCTCTGTCATCTGGATGAACCTGTATGCTCAATGCTCTGCGTGCAACAAGTAACTCCCCAACTGCTGCAGCTGCTTCTTCCTCCTCCAAATCGTCCTCTACCTCACTCTCTGAACTCTCCTGAGGCACAATCTCTCCTCCTTCTCTCAACAGAAACATCTTCTTGTTAGGACAGTCTCTGGAGTAGTGTCCCATTCCTTGACACTTGAAGCATCTGACATTGCTATTAGAAGTGCCACTTCTGGTTTTAAGCTCTGTTTTGACCTCTTCTTTCACTACAAAGGCTGCAGGTCTGTTATCTTTGATTGGAGCTGATTTGGTGAATTCTCTTGGCTTAGGGATACTAGAAGTGAAAGTAGATCTGCCAATTCTCCTCTTAAGTTGTGCCTCTATGAACTCAGCTTTGTGCACCATTTCCTGCACATCTACATAATTCTGCAGCTCTACCTTATCTTGCAACTCTCTGTTCAATCCCCCAAGAAAACGAGACATCACCATATCATCACCTTCCCTCAAATCAGCTCTGATCATAAGTGTCTCCAACTCCTGATAGTAATCACGAACTGATCTGGTGCCTTGTACAAGGCGTCTCAACTTGCTAAGCATCTCTCTCTGATAGTGCGTAGGCACAAACTTTCTCCTCATGTGTCTAACAAGTTCTCTCCAAGTGGTGATTGGAGGCTCTCTTTGCCTCTCTCTAATATTGGCCAAGCATCCTCACTAGGCCACACCAACAAAATCCCAGAGGCCTAGTGACATTTATCCTTAGGAAGATCGGAAGACGCGCATTACTTCGGTTGGGCGCAACTTCGGGAAAAAGAGAAGCCGTGAGATGCAAGGTGTAAAGACGTAGGGCGCAAGGCAATGAGACTTGGGAAGCAAGCTGTGAGGCGACCGTTAGATGGATAGGGTGTATGGGTCTTCCCTAACGGTCAAAGTGGTCCCGGGAATATGACCGTTGGGCGCGTGCAGCTTCAGAGTGGTCCCGGCTGGGCGCGTGAAGAGCAGGTGGTCCCCTCTAGCCGCCAACGACCTCAGGTGGTCCCCTCCAGCCTCCAGCGACTTCTTCTCTCTCTTCTCTTCTTCTCCTTTGCGATTTTTCTGTCTATTTTAGCTGAACAATTGTATCTTTGAGTTTCTATGGAGTTTTAATGGAAGCTCTCTTCATATTCTCTCAAAACACTCTCCAATCTCTTATTCTCTAAGTTTTCGCAATGTGTACTCAAACTCACATGGTATTACAGCAGTGATATCCTCTCACCATGCTTCCATTAATCTCTTTTCATCACTCTCTGTTTCTCTTCTCTATTGTCTAGTCCTTGAAACTTAAAACTCGCCGTGAAAAGCTTGGGTTCTACCTCCGGGGCGCATCCTTCCTACGGCTCTTCTAAAATTTTTGAAGAAAAAGGCTATCTTTGAGTCCTATATACAGAAAAGTTGGGATCTTTGGTGAACTTTAGCATCAAAAGGGTAAGCTTTTCTCATCTAAACTCAAGGAAATCTTGAAATCTCTCTTGTGAAGCCTTATCGGAAGCTTTAAAGGGAAAAGGTCAAGTCTTTTCTCTCTTCTTGACGCCGTGCTCTCTGGTGTTATTAAGTGAAGAATCTTAGTCTCTCCTGTTCGTGATTTCAAGAAAGCTCCAACCTTTCAAGTCTTTTGTTGGGACATTTCTCAGCCGACACAAAAAGGTGTAATCTTTCTTTCTTAAATGGATCCAAGTAAACTACAAGTGGTTCCTATTATGCTTAAAGGGCCAAATTACTTGCTGTGGGCTAGCGCTGCAAAGACTACCATTTGCACAAAGAAAGGCTATTGGAGTCATATAGTCAAAGATAGACCCTTAAAGAAGTCTGCATCAAGTGAAGAAGATGAGGAAGTGCTTGATGAGGATGATGATTGGTTCCTCATGGATCAATCTGTGAAATCCATCATCTTGGGATCACTAGACAAACCCATATTAGAAGCCTACTACTACTGTGAGACAGCTAAAGACTTATGGGAATCCTTGAAGAAAGTATATGGTAATATTTCAAGTCTTACTCGGGTTTTTGAAGTTAAGAAGGAATTGAGTAGTCTTTACCAAGATGACATGGAATTTACGGAATACTTTGGTAGATTTAGATCTTTGTGGGCTGAGATGGATATGCTTAGACCAATGACATTGGAGCCTAAGGTCATTATGAGTAGAAGTGTAGAGCATAAAGTCCCCGGCTTGATGATGAATCTTAATCCATGTTATACGGATCTTGTTAACATATCTTGAGGACTGTGGCTACTACTCATTCACTTCCTAGTCTTGAAGAAGTTTGTGCTCAAATCCAGAAGGAACAAGGGTCTATTGGTCTATTGGAAAGAAAGGGAAGTTCGGGTCTAATAATTGCCAACAAAGCTCAAGTTAAGACCGAAAATAAGAAGAGGCTAATATGTGAGCATTGTAAGAAGAAAGGTCATGCCAAAGATAAGTGCTGGATTCTTCACCCACATCTTAAGCCAGCCAAGTTTAAAGAAGCAAGGGCTAACCTCACTCAAGAGAAGTCGGATGAACCAAATCAATTGTCTCTAGCTCCTTTCTCTTCGGGTTCATCCTCTTCGGCTGGACAGCAAGAACAAGGAATTGCTGCATCATCTTCTTTCCAAGGAGAGGTGATTAAGAAGGCAGACTTGGAAGCTCTCATCCAATCCCTTAAGTCTCTAAGGGATTCTGGTATTTGTCTCTTCTCACATTCTTTATTTAAGCTGATTATCATTGACTCGGGAGCCTCTCACCACATGATTAGTGATAGGGGGCTAATTAGTGATATTGAACCAGCTTTAGGGAGTGTGGTAATTGTTAATGGAGCTAAGGTATCGGTTAGTGGTGTATGAAATTTAGGTTTACTTAACAAGAAAATGAAAGCTTTCTTTATGCCCGGTTTCTCCTCAAACTTGTTATCGGTTAGGAAAGTGGTAAATGATCTAAATTGTTATGTTATCTTTGGTCCTACTAGTGTTAAGTTTCAGGATATTAAGACTGGGAGCATGATCGGAGAAGGCAGAATCCAAGATGGATTGTACATCCTTGAAGATTCTAAGATGTTTTCTAAGTTTTATAACACTAATGTTGGTTTTTCGAATTCGGCTATTGGCTTGAAACCCTCTGTTTGGCATGCAAGGGCTGGCCACCCTCATTTTCGTGCTTTGAACCTTATGTTACCTCAATTATCCTTTGACAATTTTAGTGATTGTGAACTTGCATATTAGGAAAACATTGCAAAATGGTTTATCCCTTATCATCGACCATTTATGATAATTGCTTTGATCTTGTTCATTCCGATGTATGGACTTCACCGTGCATATCTAGGGATAGACATAGATACTTTGTGACATTTATTAATGAGAAGTCAAAATACACATGGATTACCTTGATGCCATCAAAGGATAAAGTGTTTGATGCATTTAAAAATTTCGAAGCTTACATTACTAATCACTTTAATGCTAAATTGAAGGTATTACGAACGGATAATGGTGGTGAATATATGAGTCGTATGTTCCAAGAACACCTTGCCAAACAAGGAATCCTTCACCAAACAAGTTGCATTTATAATCTGCAACAAAATGGTGTGGACGAACGTAAAAATCGGCATCTAATGGAAATAACCCGAGCAATTATGTTTCATATGCACGTTCCAAAACATTTTTGGGGAGATGCTGTCATGACAGCATGCTATTTGATTAATCGAACCCCTACCAAGATTGATGTGATTTTCCCTAGGATAGAACTCTGAAAATCGGGGCTAGAGAACTGGGAATCGAATGAAATTTGAGCAGCGGATAGATTGGAGTGTGAGGAACGTGCTGGTAAGTTTTGAGTGGAATTGATCGAGGGGTTTCTGAGATACGATGGCAAACTCATTGAGAAACAATAGAACTGATGGAATGTTGTGGCGGAATGCATTAGAATAAGATGAGGACGTGATGGAAACTTGTAGGTGACGAATTGAAGTGATTAAATGGATAGATTTCTGTGATTAGATGAATTAAGTGAAGAATCTCTTGGCTCACAACATGATGGGAGATTCAGGCTCTAGGATTTCCAGAACCGTGGCTTGAGAGCATGGAAAAATCAATAAGAAGTCTTTTTCAATGATAATACTCTAAGAAATTTACAGCAAGTTCTGGGGTTTAAATACAACCCTAAAACAGAACAGCATGTAGTTTTTAAACCAAAAAACAACATGTAGTTTGAAACTTAAATTAAACAACTAAGCGTTTAAATAAAAACAACGCGGTGTCCCCTAATGGTGCACCTCAAAATCTACTAAGTACAAAACAAGATTGGTTTGTACATTATTCTCCTAATGGTAAGACTCCTAAGTAACTTGCCGTAGTGATTTCATCTGCCTCATTAAAAACCATGAGAGAAAACCCAATTGGAACAAAACTCTCTATGGAAAAAAGAGTACAAACTTCCTCACCTAAGTTACCTAGTTATCATTACCAGGAGAAGTCTTCAAGTTGGAGATGTTGAAGACTTGCATAGCTGGTGGCGAGAACGATCCTTCAGTCATAAGCGAGTGAGCTTCCTTAGCCAACTCCTTAGCTCTCGAACGCGTGATTGGTCCTACCAGCTCTGGTTCCTTAGCTTCTATGCTGCTCACGATCACATCATCCTCTCCCTCTTCAAAAGGATTTGTCCTCAAATCCGAATCTGCAACATATGGAAGCAAGTCAGAAACATTGAACGTTGGAGATATGTTATACTTACCTTGGAGATCAATCTGATAGGCGTTGTTGTTGATCCTCCTCACGACTTCGAATGGTCCATCAACTCGTGGCTGAAGCTTGCTCTTCCTCTCTTCTGGAAATCGATCTTTCCTTAGGTGAATCCACACCAAATCTCCTTCTTCCAAGATCAGCTCCTTCCGGCCCTTGTTTGCATACTTCTCATATTGCTCTGTCTTCTTCTATATATTCTCCTTAGCTTTAGCGTGTATTTTCCTCACCTGATCAGCCTTTTCTTTTCCATCTAAACTACATTTCACACTTAAAGGCAAAGGGATCAAGTCTAGAGGTGACTGAGGATTAAAGCCATAAACGATTTCAAAGGGAGAAAAGAGAGTGGCAGAATGCTTAGCGTGATTGTAGGCAAACTCTACGTGCGGTAAGCATTCTTCCCATGACTTGATGTTGCTCTTAACCAATACTCTGAGAAGTGTAGACAACGTCCTGTTCACCACCTCGGTTTGACCATCAGTTTGAGGGTGACAGCTTGTTGAAATGGTGAGCTTAGTTCCTAGTTTAGCCCATAAAGTCCTCCAAAAATGTCCTAAGAATTTGGTATCTCGATCTGAAACTATCACTTGAGGCATTCCATGCAAGCGAACTATCTCCCTGAAAAACAAGTTAGCTACACTAACAGCATCATCGGTCTTGTGACTAGCTATAAAGTGTGCCATCTTGCTGAACCTGTCAACAACTACAAAAATAGAATCTCTACCATTTCTGGTTCGAGGTAAGCCAAGCACGAAATCCATGGAAATATGAGTCCAAGGCTGAGAAGGGATAGGGAGAGGTGTGTACAAACCGTGAGGCTGCACCTTACTCTTTGCCATTTTGCATACAGCACATCTAGAACAAACCTTCTCAACGTCTAACTTCTTGTTAGGCCAATAGAAGTGATCTTGCAATCCAAGTAAGGTCTTGGAAACTTCAAAATGACCAGCCAATCCGCCACCATGAGCTTCTCTAACCAACAATTCTCTTATGGATCCTCTTGGTATGCACAATCGATTGTTGTAGAATAAATAGTCATCCTGTCTAAAGTATTTATCACAAGCAAAGTTATGGCATTTACCATAGCTCTCAGCAAAATCAATGTCAGTCTCATAAAGCTCTACAATGTGCCCAAAACCATCTAACTTTGAAGTTAAAGTAGAGATTAGAGTGTACCTTCTGGATAATTGATAAACAGGTTTTTACGGTGTTTTCTCAAATACCAAACTGTCTATTTAATCAATTGTAGTACAGTATGGTGTCAATCCAATGGGAGAGTAACTAGCAATCAAGATATAATCTACTTATTCTAATCTAAGTCAAATTTGGTTTAAGCGAGTGGGTTATCTATCCTAGGTGACGACGAAATCTTAAAACAAAATGCTAAAAATAAAACAAAGTATAAGAATGTAAAAACAGAGCATTAAAAGTAAAGCAATAGTGAAACTAATGATAAAGTGCTCTAACTAATGCATACAACTCCTTGTCAATAGTGGGGTAGTTGATTGCAACTCCTCCTAGCTTCTGAAGCTCTTTAGTCTCAACTGGATTAGTTCTGTAAGCTGGTTTGTTTGGCAACACAGAACCAGGCACTTAATCAATCTGATGCTCAATTCCACGAATTGGAGGCAATCTCGGTGGTATCTCTTTAGGATAAACGTCCTGGTACTCCTCTATAATCTGAATCATCTCATGTGGAAGCTCCTCTGATGGTTTAGTACACGCCAATGTCTCCTTGTACACAAACATGAAAGTAGTCATTTCTGGATCAAACAGCTTGCTAAACTCACTGTGATTGATGTATAATGCATTTGACACTTTCTCCTTCTCCTTTCTGTTCATATGCATCTGATCCTTGTAGATTTCAGCTGGTGTGAGTGGAAGAAGAGAGATTTTTCGTCCCTTGTACTCAAACACCTGCTTCTTTGTGTACCCATCATGCATCACACGCCTATCATACTGCCATGGTCTGCCCAACAAAACGTGACTAGACCTCATTGGCACAACATCACACAGCAACTCATCTTCATACTTCCCAATCGCCAACTTGATGAGTACTTGCTGAGAAACGGTTATAGCTCCCTTGTTGTCTAACCACTGCAGCTGATACGGTTTAGGATGTGAAGTAGTCTTAAGATTAAGCTTCTTCACCATCTCCTCACTGGCGGCATTGGTGCAGCTGCCTCCATCAACAATCAAGGTGCAAACCTTATCCTCAACTACACATCTGGTGTGGAAGAGATTCTCACGCTGTCCCCTATCATCTGGATGAACCTGAATGCTCAATGCTCTGCGTGCAACAAGTAACTCTCCAACTGCTGCGGCTGCTTCTTCCTCCTCTAAATCGTCCTCTACCTCACTTTCTGAACTCTCCTGAGGCACAATCTCTCCTCCTTCTCTCAACAGAAACATCTTCTTGTTAGGACAGTTTCTGGAGTAGAGTCCCATTCCTTGACACTTGAAGCATCTGACATTGCTATTAGAAGTGCCACTTCTGGTTTTAAGCTCTGTTTTGACCTCTTCTTTCACTACAAAGGCTGCAGGTCTGTTATCTTTGATTGGAGCTGATTTGGTGAATTCTCTTGGCTTAGGGATACTAGAAGTGAAAGTAGATCTGCCAATTCTCCTCTTAAGTTGTGCCTCTATCAACTCAGCTTTGTGCACCATTTCCTGCACATCTTCATAATTCTGCAGCTCTACCTTATCTTGCAACTCTCTGTTCAATCCCCCAAGAAAACGTGACATCACCATATCCTTACTCTCCCTCAAATCAGCTCTGATCATAAGTGTCTCCAACTCCTAATAGTAATCACGAACTGATCTGGTGCCTTGTACAAGGCGTCTCAACTTGCTAAGCATCTCTCTCTGATAATGCGCATGCACAAATTTTCTTCTCATGTGCGCAACTAGTTCTGTCCAAGTGGTGATTGGAGGCTCTCTTTGTCTATCTCTGACAAGTCCCAACTGTTCCCACCACAAGAGTGCATAGCCATTGAATTCAGATATAGCTATCTTCACCATATTAAGCTCATATGTCCCTTGAACCAAAAAATTCGATTCCATCTTCCTCTCCCAATCAAGGTAAGCTTCTGGATCATTACTACCGTGGAAAGGAGGAAATTGAATCTTGATATGATTCAGCTGCTGTCTCAAGGGATCATAATCTCGTGCATTGCCTCTGTTTCTGGGTCTCCTTAACGTTTCACCACTATATTCTGATCTCTCACCTTCTTCTGAATGCTCACGATCTGCTTCAACATAAATCCTATGTCCATCAACATAATCAGACCGTCTTTGTGGCTGTGAGCTTCTCCTTTGATGACCAACTGTTTCTTTGTCCCTAATTGGTGATTTAAGGCGTCTAACTCTCTGCTGCCTAGAAGAAGAACCCACGTGTGCCTTTCCTTTAGCAATTCTGATTGCTTCATTAGGACTAGGAGGCTCTGACGATTCTGGGTCTGTAGCACTATGCTCATTCTTTAGCTCTTTGAATCTATTCTCAAATTTGCTATCAAGCTGCTCTAATTGCTGAATGAGCTGAGAAGCTATTGCTTGATTGGCCTCTTTGATTTGCTGAGCCATGGCTTTGTTTAGAGCTTCCATAGCTTC
This sequence comes from Lepidium sativum, assembly GCA_023374145.1. Taxonomy (NCBI): domain Eukaryota; kingdom Viridiplantae; phylum Streptophyta; class Magnoliopsida; order Brassicales; family Brassicaceae; genus Lepidium; species Lepidium sativum. The sequence goes on along the minus strand of JAKUCM010008564.1, from coordinate 7,051 downwards.
AGCTGAAAGCTCCATTGTACCTGAAAAGAAGTTAAAACAGCTCACAGTAACTAGTTCTTAGACAAAAGAAAGGAAATAAAAGCCTACAAAAAAAACGAAAATCCTAATCCTACTAGGAATAGGATTCCTAAACTAATCCTAATTCTAACAGGAATTATTAACCTAAACCTAACGCAAACATGAATTAGAAGAACAACCCTAATCCTAAATCAATTTGGAAAACGAAACCCTAATCCTAATTCAATTAGGAAAACGAACCCTAATCCTAATTCAATCAGGAAAACAAAAATAAAACTAAATCCTATTGCAACATGGATTCGAAAATAACAAGAATGAGAAAAGGGTTTAGAGTTTGCTCAGCCGTTTAGGGTTTGCTCAGCCTTTTTCAGAACCAGCTCTGATACCACTTGATGTGATTCTTCCTAGGATAGAACTCTGAAAATCAGGGCTAGAGAACTTGGAATCGAATGAAATTTGAGCAGCGGATAGATTGGACTGTGAGAAACAAAGTTATGAGTTTTGAGCGTATTTGGACGAGGGGTTTCTGAGATATGACGGCAAAGTCTCTGTGTGACAATAGAACTGATGGATTGACGTGGCAGAATGGATTAGGAATAAGATAAGGACGTGATGAGGACTTGTAGGTGACGAAGATGAAGTGATAGAATGGATAGATTTCTGTGATTAGATGAATTAGCGAAGAATCTCTTGGCTCACAACGTGATGGGAGATTCAGGCTCTAGGATGTCCAGAACCGTGGCTTGAGAGCATGAAAACTTAAAAGAAGTCTTTTTGTCAAAATAATACTCTAAAAAAGTTTACAGCAAGTTCTGGGGTTTAAATATAACCCTAGAACCAAAACAACATGTAATTCTAAACAAAAACAACATGTAGTTTGAAACTTAAATAAAACAACAAAGCGTTTAAATAAAAACAACGAGGCGTCCCCTAATGGTGCACCTCAAAATCTACTAAGTACAAAACAAGATTGGTTTGTACATTATTCTCCTAATGGTAAGACTCCTAAGTAACTCGCCGTAGTGATTCCATCTGCCTCATTAAAAACCATGAGAGAAAACCCAATTGGGACAAAACTCTCTATGGGAAAAAGAGTACAAACTTCCTCACCTAACTTACCTAGTTATCATTACCAGGAGAAGTCTTCAAGATGGAGATGTTGAAGACTTGTGCAGCTGCTAGCTCGTCAACTCCTTCTCCAATGAGAGAATGAGCTTCCTTGGCCATCTCCTTAGCTCTGGAACGTGTAATCCAACCCTCTACTTCAGGTGCTGCAGCTGTTGTGTCATCCACGATCATATCATCCTCTCCCTCTTGAAAAGGATTTGTCCTCAAATCTGTATCTGCAACATAAGGAAGCATATCAGAAACATTGAACGAATTTGATATGTTATACTTACCTTGGAGATCGATCTTGTAAGCATTGTTGTTGATCCTCTGGATGACTTCAAATGGACCATCAACTCGTGGCAGTAGCTTGCTCTTCCTTTCTTCTGGAAATTGGTCTTTCCTGAGATGAATCCAGACCACATCTCCTTCTTCAAATATCAGCTCCTTTCTTCCTTTGTTGGCGTGCTTCTAGTACTGCTCTGTCTTCTTCTCTATGTTCTCCTTGGATTTGGTGTGAATTCTCCTGACTTGTTCAGCCTTTTCTTTTCCATCTGCACTACATTTCACACTCAAAGGCAAAGAAATCAAGTCTAGAGGGGATTGTGGGTTAAAGCCGTAAACAATCTCAAAGGGAGAAAAGAGAGTGGCAGAATGCTTAGCATGATTGTAAGCAAACTCTACATGTGGTAGACACTCTTCCCATGACTTGATGTTGCTCTTCACCAACGTCCTTAGAAGTGATGACAACGTTCTGTTCACTACTTCTGTTTGTCCATCAGTCTGAGGATGGCATGATGTTGAAAACGTCAATCTGGTCCCTAGCTTAGCCCATAGTGTGCGCCAGAAATGCCCTAAGAATTTGGTGTCTCGATCTGAAACTATCACTTGAGGCATTCCATGCAATCTCACAACTTCCCTGAAAAACAGATTAGCTACACAAAGAGCATCATCCGTTTTGTGGCTAGCTATAAAGTGAACCATCTTGCTAAACCTGTCAACAACCACAAAAGTAGAATCTCTACCATTTCTGGTTTGAGGTACGTCAAGTACAAAGTCCATAGATAAATGAGTCCAGGGCTGCGAAGGAATAGGAAGAGGTGTGTACAAACCGTGTGGCTGTACCTTACTCTTAGCCATTTTACACATTTCACACCTAGAACCAACCTGATCGACATCTGTCTTCATGTTTGGCCAATAGAAGTGATCCTGCAGTCCAAGTAGAGTCTTTGTAACTCCAAAATGCCCTGCTAATCCACCTCCATGCGCCTCTCTAACTAGCAGCTCTCTAATTGATCATCTTGGTATACACAAGCGATTATTGTAGAACAAATAACCATCCTGTCTAAAGAATTTATCAACAGCAAACTTATGGCATTTGCCATAGCTCTCAGCAAACTCATTATCAGTCTCATACAAGTCTTTAATATGCTCAAAACCAGCCAACTTAGAAGTTAAAGTAGAGACTAAAGTGTACCTTCTTGATAATGCATATGCAACTACATTATCCTTACCTTTCTTGTACTGAACTATGTATGGAAACGTCTCTATGAACTCCATCCATCTGGCGTGTCTCTTGTTGAGCTTTTGCTGTCCCTTTAAGTGCTTCAACGACTCATGATCTGTATGAATTATGAATTCTTTTGGCCACAAGTAATGCTGCCACGTTTGAAGTGCTCTAACTAATGCATACAGCTCCTTGTCATAAGTTGGGTAGTTGATTGCAGCTCCTCCTAGCTTCTGAAGCTTTTTAGTCTCAACTGGATTAGTTCTGTAAGCTGGTTTGTTTGGCAACACACAACCAGGCACTAAATCAATCTGATGCTCAATACCACGAATTGGAGGCCGTCCCAATGGTATCTCCTCTGGAAAAACGTCCTGGTACTCCTCTATAATCTGAATCATCTCATGTGGAAGCTCCTCTGATGGTTTAGTACACGCCAATGTCTCCTTGTACACAAACATGAAAGTAGTCATTTTTGGATCAAACAGCTTGTTAAACTCACTGTGATTGATGTATAATGCATTTGACACTTTCTCCTTCTCCTTTCTGTTCATATGCATATGATCCTTGTAGATTTCAGCTGGTGTGAGTGGAAGAAGAGAGATTTTTCGTCCCTTGTACTCAAACACCTGCTTGTTTGTGTACCCATCATGCATCACACGGCTATCATACTGCCATGGTCTGCCCAACAGAACGTGACTAGACCTCATTGGCACAACATCACACAGCAACTCATCTTCATACTTCCCAATCGATAGCTGAACCGTAACCTGTTGAGAAACTGTAATGGCTCCTTTACTATCCAACCACAGCAGCTGATATGGTCTAGGATGAGAAGTAGTCTTCAGATTAAGCTTCTTTACCATTTCTTCACTGACTACATTAGTGCAACTCACTCCATCTACAATCAGTGTACACACCTTTCCCTGAACAACACATCTAGTGTGAAAGAGATTCTCACGCTGATCTCTGTCATCTGGATGAACCTGAATGCTCAATGCTCTGCGTGCAACAAGTAACTCTCCAACTGCTGCGGCTGCTTCTTCCTCCTCTAAATCGTCCTCTACCTCACTTTCTGAACTCTCCTGAGGCACAATCTCTCCTCCTTCTCTCAACAGAAACATCTTCTTGTTAGGACAGTCTCTGGAGTAGAGTCCCATTCCTTGACACTTGAAGCATCTGACATTGCTATTAGAAGTGCCACTTCTGGTTTTAAGCTCTGTTTTGACCTCTTCTTTCACTACAAAGGCTGCAGGTCTGTTATCTTTGATTGGAGCTGATTTGGTGAATTCTCTTGGCTTAGGGATACTAGAAGTGAAAGTAGATCTGCCAATTCTCCTCTTAAGTTGTGCCTCTATCAACTCAGCTTTGTGCACCATTTCCTGCACATCTTCATAATTCTGCAGCTCTACCTTATCTTGCAACTCTCTGTTCAATCCCCCAAGAAAACGTGACATCACCATATCCTTACTCTCCCTCAAATCAGCTCTGATCATAAGTGTCTCCAACTCCTAATAGTAATCACGAACTGATCTGGTGCCTTGTACAAGGCGTCTCAACTTGCTAAGCATCTCTCTCTGATAATGCGCAGGCACAAATTTTCTCCTCATGTGCGCAACTAGTTCTGTCCAAGTGGTGATTGGAGGGTCTCTTTGTTTATCTCTGACGAGTCCCAACTGTTCCCACCACAAGAGTGCATATCCATTGAATTCAGATATAGCTATCTTCACCTTATTAAGCTCATATGTCCCTTGAACCAAAAAATTCGATTCCATCTTCCTCTCCCAATCAAGGTAAGCTTCTGGATCATTACTACCGTGGAAAGGAGGAAATTGAATCTTGATATGATTCAGCTGCTGTCTCAAGGGATCATAATCTCGTGCATTGCCTCTGTTTCTGGGTCTCCTTAACGTTTCACCACTATATTCTGATCTCTCACCTTCTTCTGAATACTCACGATCTGTTTCCACATAAATCCTATGTCCAGCAACATAATCAGACCGTCTTTGTGGCTGTGAGCTTCTCCTTTGATGACCAACTGTTTCTCTGTCCCTAATTGGTGATTTAAGGCGTCTAACTCTTTGCTGCCTAGAAGAAGAACCCACGTGTGCCTTTCCTTTAGCAATCCTGATTGCTTCATTAGGACTAGGAGGCTCTGACGATTCTGGGTCTGTAGCACTATGCTCATTCTTTAGCTCTTTGAATCTATTCTCAAATTTGCTATCAAGCTGCTCTAATTGCCGAATGAGCTGAGAAGCTATTGCTTGATTGGCTTCTTTGATTTGTTGATCCATGGCTTTGTTTAGAGCTTCCATAGCTTCAGCTGAAAGCTCCATCGTACCTGAAAAGAAGTCAAAACAGCTCACAATAACTAGTTAAAGACGAAAAGAAAGAAATAAAAGCCTAAAAAAAAACGAAAATTCTTTTCCTAATCCTAGTAGGAATAGGATTTCTAACTATTCCTAACCCAAACAGGAATTACTAAAAACCTAATCCTAAAGCTCATAGGAAAACGAAACCCTAATCCTAATTCAATAAGGAAAACAAAACCCTAATCCTAATTCAATCCGGAAAATTAAACCTAATCCTAATTCAATTGGGAAAACAAAACACGAATGCCTAAGAACTAGGGAAACAAAAACGTTTCTCTAAACCTAAGCAACAAGAACAGAACAAAACTAACCCTAAAACAAAGAATAGAAACGAAAAAAAATCAAGAGAAAGAGAGATTAGGGTTAGAGAATTTCTCAGCCTTGGCACAGAGTTGGCTCTGATACCACTTGATGTGATTCTCCCTAGGAAATGACTATGAAAATCGGGGCTAGAGAACTCGGAATCGAATGATATTTGAGCAGCTGATAGATTGGAGTGTGAGGAACGTGGTGGTGAGTTTTGAGCGGAATTGATCAAGGGGTTTATGAGATACGATGATAAACTCTCTGAGAGTCACTAGAACTGACGGAATGATGGAGGAGGAGAACGTGATGGTGATTAGGTAGAAGGGATTCAAATTCACAACGTGTAATGAAATCCCAGATTCGAAGAACGCATTCAAGGAATCAGCAATTGAGAGAAGAACTCGATTTTCTTTCAAAGAAAAGTGTTTGCTATTATTCAACTCTAACTTTTACAGCAAGCTCTGGGGTTTAAATACAACCCTTAAACAGAACAGCATGTAGTTTTTAAACCAAAAAAACAACATGTAGTTTGAAACTTAAATAAAACAACGAAGCGTTTAAAATAAAAACAACGAGGCGTCCCACTAATTGGTGCACCTCAAAAATCTACTAAGTACAATACCAGATTGGTTTGTACATTATTTCCCTAATGGTAAGACTCCTAAGTAACTCGCCGTAGTGATTCCATCTGCCTCATTAAAAACCATGAAAGAAAACCCAATTGGGACAAAACTCTCTATGGGAAAAAGAGTACAGACTTCCTCACCTAAGTTACCTAGTTATCATTACCAGGAGAAGCCTTCAATTTGGAGATGTTGAAGACTTGCATAGCTGGTGGCGAGAACGATCCTTCAGTCATGAGCAAGTGAGCTTCCTTAGCCAACTCCTTAGCTCTCGAACGCGTGATTGATCCTATCAGCTCTGGTTCCTTAGCTTCTATGCTGCTCACGATCACATCAACATGCCAAGTGGCTAGAGTTCATCGAAGCTTTCCCATACGTCATCAAATACAAGAAAGGCAAAGAAAATACAGTGGCGACGCACTATCTAGGAGGCACACCTTAGTCACGACTATGGAAGCAAGGATTCTAGGTTTTGAGGGTATCAAGGGAGCTTATGAGACAGATCCAGAGTTCGGGGCCACCTATAAGGAGCATGGAAAAGGGGTATTTTCTCAATATTATATCTCTGATGGTTTCCTTTTCCGAGATCGCAGGTTGTGCATCCCGGACCAAGTTCAGTCCGTGCCCCGATGGAGGTTATCCGATCATGCGACCAGTTCAGCCGCGACCTGATGGAGGTTATCCGATCGGTCTTCACCATCTCAAGGTGAAGACCCTAAGTCGTTAAGGCAGCTGGGTACTCTTTTCCCTCACCTTGGTTTTGTCCCAAGTGGTTTCCCATGGGAGGTTTTAATGAGGTCGGGCACTTAGCGCATGGACGCGCAACTTCCCTTGCCGCGTCCATCCTATCTTTCTAGCCATTATGTTTTTGTAGCCGTTATGTTTTGTACGGACCTTTTAGCCGTGCTTTCTTTTAGCCCACGTGTCTAGGGCTTCCGCTCTTTTGTTTTGCCTATTTAAAGGACCCTTGTGTATTGTTTTGAGGTTAGCCTCTTTGAATGAAAAATTGTTTCAACCTCTCGCTGCGTGAGACTCGCATCGAAAAACTTAGCCGCCGTTGAACCGGGTTCTCGACGGCTAAGTTGACCGTATCGTGAGGCGAGTCATTCCTCACGTGTCGT
>JAKUCM010008563.1:0-16443 GCA_023374145.1 Lepidium sativum | reverse complement strand
GTATTCTTTCTTGGGTTTTTAGGAGTCCAACTGAGGATCAATTTTTGTGTTAAATCCAGCCCATTAGCTTACGGCCTTGCGTCGAAATACAGCTCAAACACAACATAATTTATTATAGCAATATAGGCTTCCAATTGCATCATTCATACAGAGGAATTAGATTATTTGCACACAGTAATCTTTTATATTGTTTATCTCTAAAATCCTAAGGATTTTTTTTTTGTTTTTGTTTCTTTTAACTGATTTAATCTTAGTGTTTTGGGTTTTCTAATAAATCTGTTTATGAATTCAACAAAATTCAGCAACAACAGAAGAAGCCCATTTTTTTTGTCTTCTTTATCACATTTTTTCCATGATCTAATAGTTTTCCTGCATGGTCAAAAGAAATGTGATGACAATGATGTCACATGAAAGATGGAGATTAAAGCAGTAAAGTAGAATATGACTATAACATGGTCAAGATGATATAGGAAAAAATTGAGGTCTTATGTTAAAGAATGTAGGAAACCTCTCTATTCTTTGGTTGTAATCTCTCTGTAATTCTTTTGGCTTACGGAATGTCTGTGAGCTGCATTTTGCTCACCGAGATGTACTATGATCGGAATTGATCACATGAACTCGTAAATTCCTTCTTGCTCCTACAAAACATAACAATAAGTATCTGATACAAGCTAACACAAAAGCAGACATGTGAGTATAAGTTATGGTATCAGAGCACTCAGGTGCGATACTCTAAGAAGGTGTGAGTATTTGGATGAAGAAGGAGGCTATGATCTAAAGGAGGAAAAGGTTGAAAATAGTACTAAGGATGGTAAAGAAGTCAAAAGTACAGAAACAAGACCTTCACGGAAGACTACATAACAGTTGTTTGCTGAAGCAAAGGCAGATCTGAAGTTCAAAGACAAGGACAAGAGAGCCAAAAATCTGATTGGTACAAGTTTGTGAGACAGTGTATTGAGGAAGGTTAAGAAAGAAAGAACTGCTTATGATATGTGGATAGCTTTAGAAGCTGAGTATCAGGTAAAGACTTTACCGCATAGATTCAATCTTAAACATAAATTTTATAGTTTTAAAATGGATCCAAGAAAAAATCTGGACAAGAACCTTGATGTTTTCAATAGATTAATATCGGATCTATCAAGCGTCCACATTGACATAGGTGAAGAAGACAAATCAACTATACTTATGAATAGCCTTCTCAAGCAGTTTGAAAATTTGGTTCACACTTTGAAGTATAATGTAGGAAATGAGACTATAACTCAGAAGGATATCATCAGCTCAACATATTCTATTGAGATGGAGCTGATTGAGAAAAGGGTTTATAAACTACACTTAGAAACAGAAGGATTGATAATGCAGTCTCGAGGAAGAAATGGGAAAATGGGTCATTCTAAGGATAACATAAGCGGAAGGAAGCACAGATCGAAGTCAAAGATGGAGGGAAGAGCATGTTGGGTTTGTGGTGCTGAATAACACTTAAAGAGATACTGCCTAAAAGAAAGTCAAGTGGAGAAGTAGACACTTAAAGGTGAGAAGTTTTCTAAGTGAGACAGGTTCGTCAGAGGCTTATTGGGCAGAGGCTACATCCATAGTGGTATATATATTCAGTAGGGCTCCATCTAAATATATTGATTATTCATACATGAAGTGTTTTGGATGTTTGGTATATTTTCATGTTGATCAGGAAAAACTAAAATTGAGGGCTAAGAAAGGAATCTTCTTGGGATATCCATAAGGTGTAAAGGGGTATAAAATCTGGAGTTTGGAGGACAAAAGATGTGTTATAAGTAGAGATGTAAAGTTCAATGAATCAATGGTTTATAAAGATTTTGATAAATTTTTGGATAATAATATTAAGAAAGTACAAGATCGCGAAACCAGAAGAGTCACTTTCGTGCTGCCAGAGGATGAGGAAGAATTAGTTACAGAGTCTGGCAATGTAACAGTAAACACATATCAAGATGGAGAAAGTTCAACGATGAATCAAATCTTGTTGATAATCAAGAAATTCAAAGTGATACAGAAGATGCACGACCATAAAATGACTATCTGTTAGCAAGAGACAGAGAGAGGAGAGTCACCAGAAAACCATGCAGGTTTATAGAGGGAAATGTTGCAATGTACACACTGAATATGTCTCAACTGATAGAGGAAGAAGAACCAAGCACATATGAGGAGGCTATGGCTAGCATACACAGGAATATGTGGACATAGGCTATGAAAAAAGATATATGTTCTTTGAATAGAAGTCATACTTGGGACATTCAACCAAGAACAGACGGACAGAGAACGATAGGCTGCAAATGGGTTTTCAAGCTGGAACCAGGGATTCCGGGAATAGAGAAGCCTAGATTTAAAGCTAAACTAATTGCAAAGGGTTTTATACAAATTGAATGCATTGATTATCATAAAGTTTTCTCTCCAGTGGTTAAGCACATTACTATAATGTTAACATTATCAATGGTTGTTAATCAAGATATGGAGTTGGAACAGATGGATGTCAAAATAACTTTCTTACATGGCAATATTGATGAGGAGGTATATATGGATCAACCAGAAGGGTTCTCAGAAGGAGATGGAGTTTGTTTACTGAGAAAATCATTGTATGGTTTAAAAAAATCATCAAGGCAATGGAATCTAAGGTTTGATCAATTCATTAGGTCAAAGGGCTATGTCAAAAGCGAGTTTGACAGTTGTGTTTACCTAAAGAGATACTCAAAGAATGACTACATTTTTTGTTGCTTTACGTGGATGACATGTTATTGGCAGCCAGAGACATGTCATAAATTTACAAATTCAAGAAAATTCTAAGCAGTGAATTTGAAATGAAGGATCTTGGGCCAGCAAGGAGAATTCTAGGAATGGATATAATCAGAGACAGAAAGAAATGTGTTTTAAAGCTTTCTCAGCAAGTTTACAGTGAAAAGGTTTTAAAGGCTTTTAATATGCTAGATTCTAAGGTTGCTTAAACCCCCTAACAGAGTCATTTTAAATTTTTATCTACTCAACAAAAGGAAAAGGAAAATATAGAGAAAGATATGAGCATGATACCTTATTGCAATGCGGTTGGAAGCATGATGTACGCCATGGTTGGATCACGCCTTAATGTGGCGTATGCAATGGGAATGGTCAGCCGATTCATGAGTTACCCTAACATGAAACATTGCAGAGGAGTTAAATGAATACTAAGGTATCTAAATTACTCAAAAGATTTGTGTCTCACATACAAAAAATGGGAGAAATTTAAAGTGGAAGGTTACTGTGATAGTGACTATGCAGCTGACCTGGATAGAAGGAGATTGATCTCTGATTATGTGTTCCAAGTTGGTCAAAATACTGTGAGCTGGAAGTCGGGCCTGCAAAGCATAGTAGCTTTATCAACAACATAGGCAGAGTACATGGCATTAGTGGAATCATGTTAAAGGGGATTACCTCGGAATTCGGTTTCTCTCAAATCTATTTTGAGATAGGGTCTGACTCACAAAGTGCTATCTGTTTAGCAAAGAATAATGTGTTTCACGAAAGAACAAAACACATGGCAACAAGAATAAGTTTTGTCAGAGATTTGATAGAAGATGAGATAATCAAAGTTAAGAAGGTAAACACAATAGACAATCCATCAGATATACTTACCAAAACAGTGCCGATTCACAAGTTTGATGAGGCTATAAAATTTCTCGGGATTGTCGGATGTTGATATGTTTCTCCTAGAGGAGAGACGGTTGTTCGACGATAAAGCTGAAGGGTCTTCGACAGTGAAGTCGAAGAGGTTTTCGACGGTTTAGTCATGGGGTTCTAAGTAAGGATCGAATGGTATTTGACGGTGAAGTCGGAGAGGTTTTTGACAATAAAGTCGAGAAAAATCTCGATGTGAGTGGGTCGAAAGGATTGATACTCTTTCGGCAGATGATTCGGGGGTTTGCTAAAGAGGATTTGAGTAAGTTTCAGATGGTCTTGAGGATGAATCGAGAGAGAGAATCGTGAGTTTCGGAGGTGGAGGCGAGAAGATTGATCGAACTTTTTTTTTTGGAGGCGGAAGCGTTGAGGACCCGAGGTCTCTTCGCATATATGAGGCCGAAGAAAGAAATTGGCCCATTACAAGACAAATTCATCAGTGGCCCAGTTCGAGATAGAGAATGTTTTGGGCTGAACGGGTTTGGGCACTCTGATGGGTCTGTTTATGGATTCAGCAGAATTCAGCAACAACAGAAGAAGTCTATTTTTCTTGTCTTCTTCACAATATTTTTCCATGGTCTGACAGTATTCCTGCAGTGTCAGAAGAAATGTGATGACAATGATAGTAACATGAAAGATGAAGATTAAAGCAGTAAAGTAGAATATGACTATGACATGGTCAAGATGATATAGGAAACAAATGAGATCTTATGTTAAAGAAAGTCGGGAACCTCTCTTTTCTTCTTGGTTGTAATCTCTCTGTAATTCTTTTGGTTTAGTGAATGTCTATGAGCTACATTTTGCTCATCTAAATATACTTTGATCGGTACTGATTATTGGAACTCGTAAATTTCTTTGCTCCTACAAAACACAACAACAAGTATTAGATACAAGTTAACACAAAAGTGAGTATAAGTTTACAACACTTAGATATTTTCTTGTGAAGAACAAGTTACCATGCATGAAGCTCACTTGATTATGCGCTAATTCATTTGTGGGTCTACTTAGCAATCATTTATACTATATAGTTTAAGTTTGTCGTATAATTAATATTAATTAATATATACATACACGTGATATTTAATTTGAATTTTTATAATTAGGAGACTAGTTTTCAATCTAATTGGATCATGTAAGACAGTAGTTTGGATACATGCAGACGTATAGTAAGAGTTTTACATATATTCTTTAATTACGATTCCTATTTCTTCAGTCATATATTTTTCTTTGGATCGATTCAGCAGTTTTCAATATTTAAAGAATTAAATTGGACACAGAGTATATACATATACACGTATTTTCAATTTTTTTTATTTTTTATTTCTTTTGATAGGATGAAAGAATCCATAGTTTATGTAATTCTCCATGTATCCACAATCGAGTGTTATTTTGCATTTATAACTTTATTTTGATACATAAAATCAATGTCTAATTTTGGAAAGTAATTGAGAATCTGGTAGCACTGGATAATGCGACTCCAATTCTTTTGACAACTACTATAATAATAATTTAATGCAAAGTAAGAAAAAGTTTTAGTACTCTTTCAACCTTGATCATTGTGTCATAGAGCTTTGTTAACTAACGTTTGAAATAGACTAGAAAAAAATTAAAACAATACCTTGAAGAACAAAAAATAAACATTATAAGGTATCATGGTTGACCAAAAAAAATAAACATTTTAAAACCAAAAGGAAAACATTATAAGGTATTTAAAGTGCATATATAGGGTTTTAATTTGATCGTGTATCTTTACCATGAAATTATTGAGTTATTATATTCAAATTATGATTATAAACATGTTATTCTGAGTTACCATATATATGTATCTCGAAATAAGTTATAGAAAAAAATGTTTCTGAAAATAAAATACTTTGAAGAACAAGTATTGAAATACATAAAAATCGATGTCTATCTAATCTTAGAAAGTAATTGAGAATCTGGCAGCATTGTATCATGTGCTCCAAGACTACTATAAGAATAATTTAATGCAGAATGTATAAAATTTTAGTACTTTCTTGAAATTTAAAAAAATATAATCGAGATTTGATATACCATTTTAAAATGCGCCAAAACAATGTTTTTATTAGATTTTAAACAAAACAATTTTTATAACTCTTATGCTTTCAGTTTTACTTTTGCTCCCCCAAAAACCCCGACACTCTAGCCTAAACAATTTTTTCGATTGATCCCTAATCATCTTCGTGATACACAACTGAGAGATACAAACCCGAATACTCTCCTTCACAACGATATTATTTTTGTTCGTTATGAAGTTACACTTCTTTCTCAAAGGTTAAAGTGTTGGACAACATCTAACACACCTTATGACCTTTTTATAGGTCGACTACCTTAACCTAGAAATTCCAAAATCTCTCAGAAATGAAAACTCTCAAGTTAAGACAAATTTCCATTTCTGCTTGACATATGTCATTTCTGTTGACAGTTTCTTGTCGTCGTACATCTTAACTTACAGCTTTCCAAATCTTCCAGAAATGAAAACTCTCAAATTAAGTCAAATTTTCATTTTTGCTTGACAGCAACCTGTCGTTTCTGTTGACAACTCATTGTCTTGAACTTCACCTTAACCACCAAGTCTCCGTCCAGCTCAACTGAATCTTCCTTTTTGGAGTCCATGTATATCTCAATAAGGAATATTTTCTTTTTCTTCAAAACACTAAATTAACATTTCTTCAAAAAGGAAACTTGACATTTTAGTTTATCTATTCCTCGTCCAGCTCAGCAACTCGTCCACCTCGCTATCGAGTTCGAAATTTCTTCAACTCAATACCTTGAAATACGCCGATTATACGGATCCTTAAAGCACATCACACATCTTAATCATCGAGATTTTTTATCAGATCCGAGTTATATGGCTAGTCTTTCACCAAGCATGCATTTATCATGTGCGTGTTCAAACACTTTTTTCGTGACATTGTAAAACAAGCAGCTGAAATTTTTTTTGGAGAGACAAAATGTTGTGTGTATCGACAAAATCATATTTTTTCTATGATACACACACTTGAATGTACGTGAAGGGAACTAATCACTGTTTGATTTCTTAACTCAGTGTTCATCCACTTGAACACATTTGAATAAAACATGAGTATCACTTGACTTCTATACTCGATGTTCTCATAAATATCATTGGTCCATGATTTGACACAGTGTTGTATCATGGGCATCACTTGACTTCCAAGCCAGCTGATACAGTTGCCCTCCTCAACTATTGGCTTTCTCTGGTTCACAATGAAATAGCCCTTTGCACAAAGTCAACACAGAACGACATGACATGCAACTATTTTCCATAGATTCAATCAAACCTAATACCACTCTCCATCTTTCTAAATTGTGCTATCTTTTTCGAGATCATGTTCCTATCTCCAATCAGCACAGGACTCACAAATATGAAAACCATGTTTAGTTCAACAAAATCATATTAAATTCAATGGTTTGGTGAATAACTCAGTAGATTGTGTCCATCTGTCCATATGATCAATTACTATCAATTTCCCACAATCAATTATGAAAATCAATGAACTGAAAACAAAGTATAATATTCACGAACAACTATTTACGATTTATGATACAATTATTTATCATTCGGAAGACGTACCGTGTGTTTATGTCTATGGATTACCGGGAATAACACCATATGTGTCTTGAGTGGTTAGACAGAAAGTTGTTGTTCAGTATATCACAACCTTGTTTTCTCCAGTTAACCCTTGTGTTTTCACTTGTTTCATAGACGTTTGTTTTCCAAAATAGTCTTTTTCTTGCCCCATCACCAATCGTTACTCGTTTATAGGGCTCCTCATGTGTGATGCTCGTGTTTCTTGCATCATCGTCATGTGTATCAGTTTTACTCCTACAAATGAAGGTGTCATCTTTTCCTCTGGGCAAGTAATGGCGTCCTGTCTATGTGTCATCATAACCTTGATTTTTATTGTTTTCCTTTGCATCTTTTTGGATTTCCTTTCTGGACCTCTGTTTTGTGCATAATACTTCCTTTTGTTCTTGACCCCAGTTCAGTTTCTTGAGATGCTCTTTCACCATCTTCTGAATCTTATCGTCGAAATCATCTGTCTGATTCTTATCATTCGATGTGTTGATGTTTCACCATGTTCGGCTAAGATAGAAGAATTTTTTCTTACATTTTTTAAAATCGATGATACATCAGGTGAAGGGTTTTTAGTGAGATTTAGAAGGTCTTAGTTGCTTTTATTTAAGTATTGATGATGTGAGAGAGAAATGATATGATAATGGATCCAATATGAAGGAAAAACATAAAGGAGTACAAAAGAGATTTATTGACGTCAACCCACATGCCTTTTATACACCATGTGGTTGTCATATTCTTAATCTTGCTCTTTGTAATATGGCATCCACTTCTCATAAATCCATTTCATTTATTGGGACAATTCAGCAAATCTATTGTCTATTTGCATCTTTGACTAAGCGATGGAAGATATTGGAAAATATGGTGGGAGGTTTTTCAGAGCAAACTCGGTGGGAGAGTCATGTTGAATGTGTCAAGGCAATACGATTTCAAGCTCCAAAAATAAAAAAATGATCTGATTCATATAGCAGAAAATAGTGAGGATCCAAAAGCCCAACGTGATATTGAGCGTCTTGCGACAAGTAAAACACATGGGATTGGAAATTATGAATTTTTACTGTCTATGGTGATTTGGTACAAATCAAGCTCTCTATTCTCTTAAGACAAGGTTTGAGCAATTTCAAAAGTATGAACAAACCTTTGGTTTCCTATTTGATTTAAAGAAACTGAAGTCAGCAATCGATGATAGCTTGAAGACATCTTGTCCCAATCTTGAAGTATTTTTAAAACATGAAAATCATTCTGATGTTATAGGGGATGAGTTGTATTTTGAACTAGCAGTTCTGAAAGATGTTTTACCAGAGGAATGCAAGAAACCCATTGAAGTGTTGAATTACTTGAAAGGAATGAAAGATTGTTATCCAAACTCATGGATTGCTTATCGGATTTTGTCGACGATTCCAGTTTTGGTTGCTTCACCTGGAAGAATTTTTTCAAAACTAAAGTTGATAAAGTCTTATTTGCGATCAAATATGTCACAAAAAATACTAAATGGTTTAGCTATCATATCTATAGAAAGAGACCTAGTTAGAAATTTAGATTATGATAATTTGGTGAAAGAGTTTATTGAAACAGAAGGAAGAAAAATTAGGTTTTTATCGATTTCTTTTTAAGTTTGTTTTGGTTTATCGATATAATTTTTGTAATTATATTATATTTATATTGTAAAGGGTCTGTTTTACTAATAGATCTCTCTAACTCTAGATATGGTACTGTCCTAAACATATATAGTTGTAATTCTTAAATCTGATCCATTGCCTTTACCCTAAGCATAATTTTAATATTTTTTCTTGTTCTTTCCCTTCTCCTTGTTTAAGCATAATCAAATCTCATATAGTTAGGATAAACCACATTCGTATAAGTTAGTTACTTGTTCAAGAGACACAATGGTTCATACTAGATTGTGTCTCTAGAATAAAGAGTCATGTCTCATTTATCATACAAACACAATGGTTCATTACACATACATATAGATTGACATTCTGTTTTATTTACACATCATCGAATGTAAAACATTTCGTATATTTGACATCAATAAAAGAAAGTTACATTCATTCATTCTCTGTTTTTGAACATCGAATATACAAACCCAGAAACTCAAAAGTATTAACATGGTATCAGAGCTATTCGATTGAGAGGACAAGAGAGAAACTCGACAACAAAGAGAGAGATCGTATCCGAGAGAGATCGTAACCATTTCCTTTGTAATCCGATACAATGCAAGGTTCATCACATCAAGTGATTCCCATATTTGATGGGGGAGAAGTATCACTTCTCGAGCATTAAGATGGCAACCATATTCCGAACCAGAAAACTATGGTCCGTGATTGACGAAGGAGTTCCGTTTGAACCAGTGCAAGCGGAGGAAACTCCCGAAAGTGCAAGAGCGAAGACGATCAGAGAAGAAGCAGAAGCGAATGACACAATGGCCTTGCAGATTCTACAAACTTCAGTAACAGATCAAATCTTCTCTCGCATTGCAGCAGCAACGTCGTCAAAAGAGGCGTGGGATGCATTGAAAAATGAATATGAAGGATCTTCACAAGTCAGATTGGTTAAACTTCAATCATTGCGAAGAGAGTATGAAAACCTTAAGATGTATGACAATGATGACATCAAGACATTCACCGATAAGTTAGTGATTTTGGAAAATCAACTAACTTATCATGGTGAAAAGAAAACAAACGCTCAAATCATACAGAAGATACCAATCTCTCTACCAGCCAAGTTCAATAGCATTGTTAGTATTCTGGAGCAAACTCGCGATTTGGATACACTAACAATGTCAGAACTACTTGGAATTTTAAAAGCACAAGAAGCAAGAGTTACTGCAAGAGAAGAAAACACAAAAGATGGAGCATTCTATGTTCGTACCAAAGAAACAAAATCAGTGTTCAAACACGACAACACTAATGGCCGTGTAAATCAAAAAAAGAAATGGTGTGGTTTTCACAAAAGTAACAGCTATACAGAAGAAGAGTGTCGAGCAAAACCAAAGGAAAACAATCAAGGAAAGAAAAAGAAGAGCAACATTAAGTGTTACAATTCTGGTAAGATGGGGCACTATGCAAATGAGTGTAAATCGAAGAAAAAGGAGAGAGCACATGTAAGTCTTGAAGAACAAGATTCAGATCATGAAGATCAAATGTTGTTTAGTGCAAGTGAAGATGAAATAACAACAGCAAGAGAAGACATTTGATTAGTAGATAGTGGATGCACAAATCACATGACAAAAGAAGAGAGATACTTTTCAAAAAGTGACAAAAGTATCACGGTTCCAATCAAAGTGGGAAATGGAGAAATAGTCATGACAGCCGGTAAAGGAGATATCAATGTAATGACAAGAAATGGCAAAAGAATCATCAAAGATGTTTTCTTAGTGCCTGATTTGGAGAAGAATCTACTAAGTGTTCCTCAAATCATTTCAAGCGGCTATCAAGTACATTTTCAAGAAAAAAAATGTATTATCCACGACTCAAAGGGAAAGGAGATCATGAATATTGAGATGACAAACAAAAGTTTCAAAATAAAGTTAAGCCCGATGAAGGAAGAAGCCATGACGACAAACACACAAATGGAGAAGAAGTGGCACAAGAGACTTGGCCATGTAAGCAGCAAGCGGTTGCAACAAATACAAGACAATGACTTGGTGAGGGGATTACCGAACTTCAAAGTCACGAAAGAAGCATGTAAGGCATGTAATCTTGGGAAGCAATCACGCAAGAGCTTTCCAAAGGAGTCTCAAACTAAGACAAGAGAAAAGCTTGAGATCGTGCATACAGATTTATGTGGACCAATGCAACACAAATCCATCGATGGAAGCCGGTACTACGTTTTGTTTTTGGACGACTATACTCACATGTGTTGGGCATACTTCCTTAAACAGAAATCTGAGACTTTCTCAACATTCAAGAGATTCAAAGCTATGGTTGAGAAACAATCTGATTGCACCTTAAAGACATTGAGATCCGATGGAGGTGGTGAATTCACATCTCAAGAGTTCAATCGGTTTTGCGAAGAAGAAGGAATCAATAGGCAAGTTACTTTACCTTACTCACCACAACAAAATAGTTCAACAGAACGAAAGAATAGATCGTTGGTGGAGATGGCAAGAACAATGCTTATGGAGCAAGAATTACCATTAAAATTATGGGCTGAAGCGGTTCATACTTATGCTTATCTACAGAATCGTCTACCATCAAAAGCAATTGAAGATGACATGACACCAATGGAGAAGTGGCGTGGACATAAACCAAACGTGTCACACTTGAAAATGTTTGGAAGCATATGTTATGTACATATTCCAGATCAGAAAAGGAGAAAGCTAGACGCCAAGGCAAAGCGTGGGATTCTTGTTGGCTATAGTACTCAATCCAAGGGATGTCAAGTTTTTATCTTAGAAGATGAGAAGATTGAAGTATCAAGAGACGTGGAGTTTGAAGAAAATATGAAATGGGATTGGAATAAACAAGAAGAAGTCAAGAAGACTTTCATTTTAACCATGAAAGACACTCAAACGACAAGTGATGTACCCGTAAGTAATACTACTCCTGAATTTTCTCAAGATTGTGATAATGATTCCATTGATAAAGGAGACACTTCTGAGCCACCGAAGAAGTACAAATCCATGGAGGAAATCTTACAAAGAACAACAAGAATAGAGGGTGAAGAGGCGGCTCAAATTATAGAAGCTTGCCTAGCTGCAAATGAAGAACCACAAACTTATGATGAAGCATGCGATAAAGAAAAATGGAAAGAAGCCATGACTGAGGAGATAAACATGATCGAAAAAAACAATACTTCGGAACTAGTTGAAAAGCCGGAGAAGAAGAATGTGATAAACGTAAAGTGGATCTATAGGATCAAAACAGATGCAAACGAAAACCACATCAAACACAAGGCAAGACTAGTTGCAAGAGGTTTCTCTCAAGAATATGGAGTCGATTATCTTGAGACTTTTGCCCCTGTCTCAAGATATGATACAATACGAGCCTTACTCGCGTATGCTGCTCAAATGGAGTGGAGATTGTATCAAATGGATGTGAAATCGGCATTTCTAAATGGAGTGATTGAAGAAGAAGTTTATGTCACACAACCACCTGGGTTTGTGATAAAAGGTCAAGAAGAAAAAGGTGTTAAGACTCTACAAATCCTTATATGGTCTTAAACAAGCTCCACGAGCATGGTATGGAAGAATCGATTCATACTTCATTAAACATGGTTTTGAAAGAAGCATGAACGATGCAGCTTTGTACATCAAGAAGAAAGGTACGGATGTGTTGATAGTTAGTTTATACGTTGATGATCTCATTATTACTGGAAGCAATACTAGTCTCATCGACACATTCAAGAAGAATATGCAGGAAGAGTTCGAGATGACAGATCTTGGCTTACTTAATTACTTTCTTGGAATGGAAGTAAACCAAGATGATAGTGGCATCTTTCTTTCACAAGAAAAATATGCAAACAAATTTATTGATAAGTTTGGAATGAAAGAGAGCAAGAGTGTAAATACTCCACTTACCCTACAAGGAAAACGAAAAGGAATAGAAGGTGATGACAAAAACCTTGGCGATCCAACAAAGTACAGGAGCATTGTTGGAGGACTACTCTATTTGTGTGCATCAAGACCTGATGTGATGTACGCAAGCTCTTACTTATCACGATACATGACATCACCTTGCATAAAGCACTATCAAGAGGCCAAAAGAGTGTTAAGATACGTCAAGGGAACATCAAGCTTTGGAGTGTTCTTCACAAGAAAAGAGAAACCAATGTTAGTTGGCTACTCGGACAGTGATTGGGGTGGTTCTCCGGAAGATAAGAAAAGCACCACCGGGTATGTATTTAGATTTGGATCTGCTATGTTTTGTTGGCAATCTTGCAAGCAACAAACAGTGGCTCAATCAACAGCGGAGGCAGAGTACATAGCCGTATGTGCAGGAACAAACCAAGCTATATGGTTACAAAGGCTTTTTGAAGACTTCGGTTTAATGTTTGAAGAAGGTATTCCCATTTTATGTGACAACAAGTCAGCAATTGCAATTGGAAGGAATCCGGTACAACATAGAAGAACAAAGCACATTGAGATCAAGTATCATTTCGTGAGAGGGGCTGAGAACAAAGGACTAATCAAACTCGAGTATTGCAAAGGTGAAGATCAACTCGCGGACATACTCACAAATGCTGTAAGTGTTTCAAGGTTTGAAGATCTTAGAAGAAAACTTCGAGTGAAGCCGAGATATGATTAAGGGGGAGTGTTGAAGCATAATCAAATCTCGTATAGTTAGAATAAACCACATTCGTATAAGTTAGTTACTTGTTCAAGAGACACAATGGTTCATACTAGGTTGTGTCTCTAGAATAAAGAGTCATGTCTCATTTATCATACAAACACAATGGTTCATTACACATACATATAGATTGACATTCTGTTTTATTTACACATCATCGAATGTAAAACATTTCGTATATTTGACATCAATAAAAGAAAGTTACATTCATTCATTCTCTGTTTTTTGAACATCGAATATACAAACCCAGAAACTCAAAAGTATTAACACTCCTCAGTGTTAGCCCCCTTCTTCTTATCCTTGCTGCTTCCACCACCATTGTATTTGGTCTTCATGTTGAGTTTTCTTGCCTCTTTTTGGACTTCTGACTCAGAAACTCCCATGTGGTCTGCAATTATCTTAATAGAGGTTTCACCGAACATCAAAGCAGCTTTTAAGTATTTGCGTATCTCTTTATCTCTTCATGAACTTGATATTTTGAAGCGAAGAAGAAGAAGAGATAAAGTGACCTTAAGGGTTCTTTTCGTGGATATATATTGCAATCATGCGTCATTTTCTGAATTATTACAATGAAACAAAATGTGTCATTTTTATAAAGTTATTTTAATCATGTTACGGTTATAATTACAATTTTTTTGAATAACTATATATTGACTGATTTCTCTAAGTAAGTTAGAAATAAAAATTGTTTTGAAAATAAAAATTATATAACTAATACCAAGTCTTAATCTCTCTGACGCATCTTTGGTTTGAACACAAGAAAGATGACGAGCACTGAGCTAAAAAACCCTAATGGAGCGAGTAAACTGAAGTGAAGACTTATCCGGAAGTGGAAAATTGATTCTTACTTTAAAGCTGAGACATCGATTGCAGGTAAAAGATAAAAAATTAGATATTAATTAGACGTGATTCTTTCACTCAAGAGGTGGTTTTCGTCATAATAAATAAGAAAAACATAGCTTCCTTGTAGAGCAAGTAAGAAACATTAATAAAATTTTAATAAAAAATATAGGATTTGATCAGATATTCTGAACTATTACGATGAAATAAAATGTTAATACCTTTCATTATGTTATCTTTCACACCTTTATTTCGAATTAAAATGATTAACCTCCTCATCACAGTTAATACAATGAAATAAAATGTGTTATTTTGTTTTGTCTGCAATTGTGTATTGTTTTTAACAAGAAGAAAGAAAAAAACAATTGTGTCATTGTTATTGAGTTATTTTATTCATGTTACGATTATGATCACAATATTTTTATTCTGAACTGTATAATATGTATGATTTCTCCAAATAAGTTAGAAAATAAAAATTAGAGACTTAACGTGATTCTTTCTATTCAAGAGGTCTTCGTCCTGTCCTAAATCAATTGGGTTTTGTCCTAGCTTGAGGATTGGGCTTCGAATTATAATTCAGGCTTCAAATATGTGCTTGTAAATTTGGTTTTTTTATTCTAATCATTACGTTATAATCCTATATCATTTTTTCTTGTTGCTCGATTTAATAGAAAAGGAGAGTACAAAGTCGACGAGACTAGGGTTATGGAATCGGCTCTGGCCCACACTGGCCCCTCAAGACATTAACTTCTTCTCTGTCTTTTTATTTTATTTTTTATTTTATTTTACATTTTAGGTTAAAATTTGTCACACATGATTTCGAGTTTGTATTTGGACATTTTCAAAATATGCAACTTCAGTTTCCATTTTTTGTGAAATTTTTTATTTTTATCTTTTAGTTTCCAAATTCTATTCTATAATATGTATATTACAAAAGATTTGAAAATGCTCTGTTTTCTTTCAGTTGACAAAGGTTCAGTCTTTTGTTTTTGTGTGTTGTCAATCTCTCACAATCACTCTCTGTTTCGGATCACTCGTGTGTTTGTAAACAAGAAAAGAACAGAGCACACAACAAGTTAACGAGTTCATGTTTCCGGTGTGGAAACGCTGCATCTCGCCGAGATTAACTCTGGAATCCACTAGAAGACTTGGTTACACAAACCCTTGAAGCAACTGTAAACTCACAACCACTTCCTTACACACACTTGTGTCTGTTTCTCTCTCTAGTCTCCCTTTCTGCTTTCTTCAATGCACTCAGGAATTTCGATACTGGTAGGACCTTGGTGAAGATATCTGCTGGATTGTGAACTGTAGATTTCTTTGTAACTTTCACCTCTCATTCTGCTATCATGTCTCTGATAAAGTGGTGCTTTGTTGCGATGTGCTTAGTCCTCTCATGATGAACTGAGTTCTTGGACAGATCAATCGCACTTTGAGAATCACAAAACACCTCCACTGTGTCTTGTTTGAACCCCAACTCGTTCATAAAACGCTTCAGCCATATGGGTTCTTTTGTTGCTTCAGTTAGGGCCATGTATTCAGCCTTTGTTGTAGACAGAGCCACAACATCCTGCAACCTTGATTTCCAGCTAACCACATTACCTCCAACTGTAAATGTGTAGCCAGTGATTGATCTTCTGCGATCTAAATCAGCAGCATAATCTAAATTAGAGTACCCTTTCACAATGAACTCTCCATCTTTCTTGAACAACAACCTGGTATTTATTGTCCCTTTGATGTACCAGAGAACCCATTTCACAGCTTGCCAATGCTTCTTTAGTGGCTTGCTCATGAACCTGCTTATAACACCCATGGAATAAGTAAGATCAAGCCTTGTTCCAATCATAGAATACATGATACTTCCCACAACATTAGCGTAAGGAACATATTTCATCACATCAGCTTGTTCCTTTAACTCAGGATCCTTTGCAGCTCTCAGTTTAAAATGTGCTCCCAGCGGGGTGAGAACAGCCTTGCACTCATCCATTTTAAACATTTTGAGAACTTTCTCTCTCTTTT
>JAKUCM010008562.1:0-14661 GCA_023374145.1 Lepidium sativum | reverse complement strand
TTCTTACAACTAAAGTACTTAGTAACAAACCAATAAAACACGACACAAAGACACTTACGACTCATGACTAAGCTAAGACTTTGACAAGTCTTTATTCTTCATATTTGGCAAAGACATAGCTGAAATAATATAGAGACCAATACACACAAAATACAATCAAAATTGATTCAACGCATCAACTTCGTTTTATTAATGTAAATCTTTCTTTAAAAGTCTTACACATGCTGATTAGAATTCTCACAAACACAAAATGAATGGACATTCAAACGAAGCTTACAAGTGTTTTCTTCTCTTTAAGCTTTAACCTTATTCTCCCCCAATTTATCTAAAAGTATTAGATGGCCACTACACACCTTAGGACCTTTTTATAGGTCTAATTCCTCAACCTACAGTCTCCGAAATCTCTTAGGAATGGAAACTTTCAAGTTATGTCAAGTTTCCATTTCTGCTTGACAGTGATATGTTGTTTATGTTCATTACTCCATATCGTCATACACCTTAACCTAGAATTACTAAATCCCGCATAAATGAAAATTCTCAAGTTGAGACAAGTTTTTGTTTCTTCTTCACAGCGATCTTTCGATTATGATAACAGCTCCATGTTTTGATCTCCTCCTTGGTCATCAAGATTTCGTCCAGCTTAGCTTAGACTTATTCTTTTTTTCTTCTTAGTTCTTGACTTGGAATCCATGCATCTTCAGAAGCAAATCATGAATATTGAAAGTAAAAACACTTTCTTGTCAAGCAAAACACTAAGTAAAACCAAACGATGAATAGTTGACATATCAAGAAACATATAAAAATGCACTTTCTTCGCAACATCTGCAAAGTTTGTTGCCATTATTCACAAAATACCTTCAAATAAAGAGAAATCAAGCTGGCTTTTATTCACAAAGTACCTTCAACTTTTTGAGTGGAGCATAGAGAGGCTTCTTGAAAGAAAATTATAGATGAGATAGAAAGAAGTGTATAATTTTAAAAGGAAAACAAAAACTGAGTGTACAAAGGATTAGAACATTAGTTAGGTTTCGTTTACTTGTTGTTTTGGTTCATGTTCATTGGCAACTTTCTTTTTAACTTCTCAAAGATTATATCATTTAGAGATAGGAACTCTTTTCTCTCTCTCTCTCTTCAATAAATCTTTATCCCTTTCTCTTTCTTGCAAATCTGGCATTTGAAGCTCTGATATTCCTTTCGAGCGGCCTATTCTCCTCACCACCGCCGGCAAGAAGACCTTTGTTGTCTCCTCTCCGTCCTCCACTTCTTATCTACTTTTTTTACTAGCTAATGTGCCCCAGCTCAACTTATCTTCAACTTCTCTGGATATCCGTCCTTTGTTCATCCGTCGAGTACCATGGGTAGCAGGTCTTCCCTTTCTCTGGTTCGCTTAAGGATGGTGATGTTCATGAAGGTACTGTCTTGTTGTGCCGCAACTTACTCACCGACAAATTTTACGTCGTCACAGTCACGGGATCTCCATCATCCCACTGTGGTTTGGTTGTGGCGGTTATTATAAGCTCCTTCCTTTGTCGGATGTAAGTCGCACTAGAGTGTAGCTGAAGTGGCCGTATTTTTTGTATCCAGCGAAAACATCTTCCTTGTCGAAGTTCATGTCATGTCCACTATTTTCTTCTCCGATTTAGCTTTGTCTGTATCCGCCTAAATAATAGTATGAGGACACCTAGAACTATGTTCTATTCCTTCATTTGTTCATCCAGTTTAGATTAGAGTATGACTAGATTAGGTGGTGCGGTGGAAGGTCTTTGTATGGTTAGTGTTGGCTTCGTGTTCTCGGTGTTGTTTCATTTGACTATGGAGCCGATCTTTATTGCCTTGGTGATTGTGTTTGTAGAAGGTGGGTGCAGGTTACTCCCACTCAGCTAGGCGTCTCTAGGTCTGAGCATTGAGGATAAACTCTTAGAATAGTCGCTTGTGGCCATCATTGGTTTGGGAAGTATCACCTGGCCTAAGTGTCGGGACTTCTCTCTTGGCCTTCGGCTCCATTTTCCTCTTCACTTTGTTATTAGGCTAATATGTTGAATCTCAATTTGTTGTTTTATTCTTTCGTTTGTTATGTAGCTTTTTATTTCATCTGCCTACTTTGTTTCCTTTGTATTTCTGTCAAAAAACCAAAATAGTATGAATATAAGATCTAACTACGGTTATGCGTCAAAGATACCAAAAAAAATGATACCAGAAAAAAAGATTATATCATTTCGAATGAAGACTACGTCTGTGACTCAACGACTAGACGGATCATCTACGTCTGT
Source organism: Lepidium sativum (assembly GCA_023374145.1). Taxonomy (NCBI): domain Eukaryota; kingdom Viridiplantae; phylum Streptophyta; class Magnoliopsida; order Brassicales; family Brassicaceae; genus Lepidium; species Lepidium sativum. The sequence goes on along the minus strand of JAKUCM010008562.1, from coordinate 12,391 downwards.
GTATTTCTTATTTCTTTTCCAAAAGACCGGTGAATTACCAAGCAACACAACATAAGCACTCAACGACATCAAGTTAGAGGACACAAAGCCCAATCAGAATCACAATAAACTGTAAGAGATAAGTCTTTGTCAAAACTCAACAAAATTCTAGCTCTAAGAGCACCTTTTAAATAATGAGAAACTCTTAGTGCAGCCTCCCAATGTGCTTCATGCGGAGATTGCTTTAACTGAGATAAGACATGAACAATGTAACACAAATCTGGTCGTGTATTCATCAATATATAAAATGACCTATCAATCTCCGATATTTCGTCAGATCACTTAAGAGTTGACCATCATCCTTGGCTAATTGGTGATTATGCTCTAATGGTGTTGCTGCAGGCTTTGTCTCCAAGTAATCACTTTCCAAAGTAATATCCAATGCATACTTTCGTTAGCTTAAATAAACACCATTTGGGCTACGACCCACTTCAATACCAAGAAAAAATTCTGCTTGCCGAGATATTTCATAGAGAAACACTTGCTGGTATAATTCTTGAAACTTTGCACCATATGACTGTCATTCCTACAAATCAACAAGTCATCAATGTATACCAAAACTCTAATCTTCATACCATTCTTCCTGTAAGAGAAAAATGAGTAGTCATCAAAAGATTGAGTGAGACCGAACTTAAGCAAATCATCTCACAACTTCTTGAACAGACATCATGGAGCCTGCTTAAGTCCATATATAGATCTGCGGTGACGACAAACCTTATTTGGATGTGAATGCAGAACATCCTGTGGTAGCTTCATGTAAACCTCCTCTTCAAGATGACCATGAAAAAGACATTTTTAACGTCCATTTGGTAGACTTCCCAATAACAAGCTGCAACGAGTCGCAACAAGGATCGGGTAGTTGTCATTTTGACAACATGTGCAAATGATTCATAAATAATTTTAGCCTTCGGAATGATTATTACCTAGAACAATTAGCTTAGCTTTATAACGCTATACAGTACCATCATCATTATATTTGGTTTTATAAACCCATTGAGAACAAACAACTACCTGTGATGAAGGTAAGCCGCAAATATCTCAAGTGTGCTACTCTATAAGCGCAACCACTTCTTTAGTCATGGCATTGTTCCAAACTTTGATCTTAACTGCATCCCCAATATGTTTTGGTTCGACAGTATCTGATATTACAGCGAGATATGCCATGTGATTTGCAGAGAACTTTCATCAGATATAAAACGAATTAGGGGAAAAACGGTAATACCTTTGACCATTGTAGGCGCCGAAGGGAGCAAGTGAGAATCATGCATATCTACTTTACACATTGGACTGTATTGAACATAATCTTGCAGCTTTGCAGATGGCTTTGGATCTCGTTTGCTACGATGAAGTGGAACATGTATTTCAGACGTCATAATTGCAGTTGTAATGGTGCGTTTTTCGTAGAACTATCACCGACTACATCGGTTGTATTACCAGTCAAGACACTATTAATCTCAATATCATTAACACCATCAGATGGAGTTGTCACCAATGGAACTATAAGTTCAGGACCTAGAATTGATACCAGTAGAGCTACAAGTGCAGGAGTTGGAGTTGGTACTTGTGGTACAACAAGTTCAGGTTCAATTGATTAGCTTTCTTTGTCGCTTGCATTTCCAGTATGTGGTGTATCAACATTAGGTCTGGTATCAAACTCTAACCAGTCAGCATCCAAGATCGTGTTGTTGTAATTTGTAAAAGATGAATCAGTAAAGTCAGTGGCAGCATAGGGAAACACTTCCTCTCGGAACACAACATCACACGAAACAAGAAACTCATTATTGTCAATGTTGTACACTTTCCATCCTTTTTGTCCAAAAGGATAACCTACGAAGATACAACGGGGACTGCGTTCACTAAATTTTTCCTTGTCATGAGACACTCTATGGATGCACGAGTGTAGGTACTCAGGTTCAATGTCATTGACAACCTAATTCGGAGACCAACCTTTATGAACTATCGATGGTGTCCGATTAATTAGATGTGATGTGCCAAAACTGCTTCACCTCAAACAGTGACAGGTAAAGATGCTTGAAAAATTAAAGCTATGGCCACATTTGTATGGGGTCGGTATGGTCCCCATACTAAAACTAAAAAACTCTGTATGGGGTCAGTATGGTCCACACTTGTATGGGGTCGGTTTTGCACATAAACATATGTCACGAGACTGAAATTGCACTAAACTAGAACTAGAGAACACCAACAAATTTGAAAGCACTGAATATGAAGCATGACCAAGTCGTTGATTCCAAACCACATGATCAAAACTGTTTGAAACTGAATTTAACTTGACTCCATCATGTGTAAAGTAGTATACCCCATCACACTTTTCACCAAGTCCAATCAGCGTACTCGTGAAACGGTCATGCAACATGCAAATTGTATCAGTGAACATAGCCATACACTTTATATGTTACAACAACTTAGCCGCAAAAACCATGGTACAATTAAGAGATGGCACATATAAGACACTAGTCAACGAGATAACATTTGATAGTTGAAATTTTCCATGTTTACTAGAAAACTCTTTACTCCCATAAAAAAAAACTACGACACAAGGATATATTTTATGTAAATCATGAAAATAAGAGAGATTCCTAGTCATATGATGTGAAGCTCCAGTGTCCACAATCACATCTCCCAGGCTCTACATACCAGACAGCTTGTCATTGAGAAGTTGTTGCAACGTTTTCCATTGGTCATGCGTAAGTTCACGGAACACAAAAGAGTTAGAGCTTGTAGCTTATGCAGCATGAGCAGCCAGGGCAATGTTCCCAAAACTACAATTTCACTAAAGTCAAATCTAATATTTACATATGTAATCTCTTATATACAAATCTATTAATGAAACTTGAATTACTGAAAATTTCATTTTCATTTATCTGCATAATTAATTATTTTTAGTAAAAACATAAACTCACTCTTCTCTCTCCTCTCTAGTTCACCCTATTTCTCCTCCTGCAATGTTGCTGGTCTCTTATAACTTGCAACGCCGCTGGCCTCTGAAAGTGTTTCCGACATGCACCGCCTTCGCATGTCATGCCACTGCTGTTATTTGTTATTCTTGACAGCTTCATTCTTGATTTGCATCTCCACATTACGCGTAAAAAGATTAATTTCAAAATTAATTTTAAGCTTGAAATTGATAATTTTTGCTTTAGTTTTTTGGTAGAATCTGGCTCGAATAAGACTTGGAATTGGTAACAATTGTAATGTATAGGCTGAAACATAGTGCATTATAGATTTAGAACTGCCTAAACGATCAAATAAAAGTTGATATGAGTTCATTTTTGCGATAGTTAAACTAGTAAACCTCAATAAGTTTTATGCTAATGAACCAGTTATAGATAACTGAATCAGTTATACATTCTTAATTTGCATCTTTGTACTGGGCTGAAGAAGGTTAATTTCATAACTGATAATTTTGCTTTAATTATTTGGTAGAATATGGCTCGAATAAGATTTGAAATTGCTAACAATTGGAATGTATAGGCTGAAAATTGCTAACAATTGGAATGTATATGCTGAAACATAGTGCATTATAGATTTAAAACTGCCTAAACGATCAAATTTGAGTTGATATGAGTTATATTCACGATAGTTAAACTAGTGAAACTCAATAAGTTTTATGTTTATGAACCAGTTATATACATAACTGAATCAGTTATGCATTCTTGATTTGCATCTCTACATTGGACTGAAGAAGGTTAATTGAGTAATTTATAATTTTGCTTTGGTATATGGTAGAACGTGGCTCGAATAAGACTTGAAATTGCTAACAATTGGAATGTATAGGCTGAAACATAGTTCATTATAGATTTAAAACTACCTAAACGATCGAATATGAGTTGATATGAGTTGATTTTTGTGATAGTTAAACTAGTAAAACTCAATAAGTTTTACTGTTATGAACCAATTATACATAACTGAATCAGTTATACATTCTTGATTTGCATCTTTGCATTGGGCTGAAGAAGGTTAATTGCGTAATTTTATAATTTTGCTTTGGTATATGGTAGAATATGGCTCGAATAAGACTTGAAATTGGTAACCATTGGGTGAAACGTAATGCATTATACTAGTAAAACTACATAAGTTATACAAAACTGAATATTTTTTTTTTGCAGGACATTATGAATGCCAAAGTCGTGATATTGTTTAAATGCAACGACCGTGTTAGTTGTAAATTGATGAAGCACGCAGGAGGATATCACTTTGTCGGTGATAGAAGATTGTCTATATGAGAGGCTTGGTTTAGATAAAAATTAGTTTAGATTGCAATTGCGTTTCTACCGACCTACAGTCAGAGATGAGGTTAAAGTGACTATCTGTGATGATGTGGATGTGTATGGTTATCTAGCCTACATTGATGAATGTAATCGTAGTACGACAACATTGTTCGTGGATGTCATAACTAGATCGGAAGAACTTGAGGAAAAAATGTCGAGACAAGTGTCGAGAGTAGTTCAAAGCTCTGTTGGTTGTAATGATGGTGAGGGAGTAGTAACTGCTATTACAGTATATTCTCCACCAGTTAGAGAGAATGAAATCGAACCACAAGATGGAAGATTGGATATTAGTTTTAAGGGATCAAATATTGGTGATGTCTATGTAGAATGTCTACATGTTGTAGAGAGTAGTCAGTTTGTAGAGGAATGGGAAGACGGTTTGGGTTTGAGTTTGCATCAAGAACTTGAAGATAGGAAGACATTGGAAGAAGTTGTGGATATAGGATCATTTGCCAACAACATTTGTTTTGCTATTAAAAGATCTGAACCCTACCAGTTGTGGATTGTATGTAAGAAAGAAGGTTGCAAATGGGGTGTACGAGCATCAAAGATTGGAAATATGGATATTTTCAGGATTATAAAGTAAACAAAGATGCAAACATGCTCTCGGGCTAGTCAGAGCGAGAGTAGTGGCACGAAGAGACAATGCACACCAGAAATAGTTGCAAGTCTTTTGCATGAGGATTTTCCAGGACAAATGAACACTCCAACTCCTAAAGTTATTTCGGGTCTTGTGAAGACAAAACTTGGCGTGAGTGTATTGTACTTCACCGCGAGGAGAGGGAGATAACTTGCTATTGATAGGCTGCATGGCACTCTGGAAGAAATCTACAAGAGGATACATTCCTATTTGTACGACATACGGAAAGTAAATGCGGGTACAATAACATAGGTGCAAGTAGATGAGAATGGGAAGTTCAAGTACCTTTTCATAGCTTTGGGAGTTAGCATTAAGGGGTTTAGGGGGATGAGGAAAGTGATTATTGTAGATGCAATATTCCCCAAAAACGGATATTATGGTGTATTAGTTTTTGTCATAGCTCAAGATCCTAATCGGCACCATTATTTAATTGTGTATGGTGTACTCGATGGAGAGAATGATGCTAGGTTGACATGGTTTTTCCAGACTTTGAAGATAGCTATACTAGATTCTTCTAAATTGGTATTTGTAAGTGACAGGAATGCAAAGTTCATCAGTGCCATAGCTAATGTGTATCCAGAAGCCCAACAAAACTACAGTTGGTTGGAAATTCATGCAGTGTAGTAGGCAGTACACAATTGCCGCTTTCAACCGTGAATATAGTTTATTTGTGAGAAGATTTCCGTCTATAGCCAAATATTTGGAGGAGAGTATTGTGAAGAAAAAGTGGGCTAGGTGTGCCTTTCTGGGAGAAAGGTATAATATAGACACAAGCAACAGTGTGGAGTCTATGAATAGTGTATTCAATGAAGCAAGAAAGTTCTCCCTAATACTCATGCTTGATACAATCCTCAAAACATTTTTGAAGTGGTTTAGTGATCGTCGAATGGAAATAAAGAAAGGTATGATCGAAAAAAATTGGTGCCATATGTGGAGAATATAATGCATGATCCACACATTAGCTGCATCCATTCATTACCATAAGATCGAACATCGACCTCGTAATATCCCATTACATGAGTTTTGTTCTAACTATTATTGGCCTGAGTTATGGGCACTTACCAGGTCTATTTTGTTAGTGCCCGACATGTCGCAATGGAATGTTTCAGATTACATCAAAGCCAAAAAAATCAAGCTGCCAAACCGGATTATTAAAATTGGAAGAAGAAAAGTGAAAATGATGTCCTTGGCAGGAGAGACACGTCCAAGACCATCAAACGTAAGGAAGCCGAGACAAAGGTTTCAATCGCCAATATTCAGATATCTAGCTGAAGATGAGGTCAATCAATGATTTGCTAAGTATATATAAATCTTGTGAAACATGTAAAACTTGAGATATTTCCTAATAGCCTTATGACGCTCTCTAGAAATGAGTATCTGTAAATCTTGTGAAACTCGTAAAACTGGAGATATTTCCTAAGAGCCTTATGGCTCTGTCTAGAAAATGAGTACTATAAATATTGTGAAAATCGTAAAGTTGGAGATGTTTCTCAGGAGCCATATGGACCTTTCTGGAAAATAGTATATGTAAATCTTGTGAAACTCGTAAAACTGGAGATGTTTCCCAGGAGCATATAGACATAACTCACTAATTTTATTTTTTATAATTGAAGTAAGCAAATTTGGTTTTTACGTTTTGTTGCCTACTTGGGCCTTGTGGCCTTTTTAGTCATATGGATATTTTGTTATTTTAATAATGAATCTACGATAATATTTTTCTTTGTAATATTGTTTCTTACAAAATAGTACAAGAACGAAGAATTTATAAGTAAAATAATCTACAATGAAATTCAATTTTTATAAGTTAACATTAAGATGGTTATATTTTGTGTATATAGTGATGAATGACTGTATATATATTGTTTTAAAATAAAATTAAAATAACATTTTTAATCTTAATTACATTAGTCCACCATATTCCTTATAGTTCTAGTGTGACTTTCTAAATTTATAATCATGTTAGAATTTAAAGCTACAAATATATATTGATTCTATAATTCAAATACATAAAACACTTAGAATCATTAGATAATCTTTTATAATCGACTATAAAACTAAAAAAAAAAATTATAAGGATATGTAATACTAAGTTTAATAGAAAATCATCAAAAGTATAACTTATTGTAATTTTGTAAATCAGACCAGTAGTACAACTATGTCCTATAAAAGAAAACGTGATACTTTTCGATAGGCGCCAAGAACTGAAATTTTTGTTGAGACATGTGCAAACCTAATTTTGTTGGTATATAAACATAAAACGAAAGACATTTATGTCTCTTCCTCACTCTTTCTTCTCTCGACATCTTCTCTTCTCTCCTCTCTCAACAATTTCTTCTCTCATCTCCTCTCTCAAAGTCTTCTCTCATCTCTTGTCTATCCTCTCCTCTCTCAAAATCTTCTCTCATCTCTTGTCTATCATCTCCTCTCCCGACTTCTTCTCTCACAGTAAGTTCTCCTTTCTCGACTTCTTCTCTCTAGTTAGGGTTTGTAGAAAAAAATGTCGAGCTTTGTTTTGAATTAGTCAATTTTGTTTCTGATTTTCTTTTAGGTCTTACATGGTGTCTTGGACCAAGGAGGACCACACCGACTACTCAGAGGAAGAAACACGTGAATTGTTTAGGCGAATTAAATACGTCCAAGATAGTGAAGGGGGAATTCCTTAGAAATGTCCATGTGGTGAAGCTATCATAGTGGAAAAAACAAATGAAGATGCCCGAAATAAAAAAAATTCAAATGTCGAGTGTATAGGGTACAAATGATGTTGTTTTGTCTAACTAGTAAATCTAAACGATGTTGAGTTTAACTAGTATATCTAGTATATCTATTGTAACTAGTATATCTAGTGGAACGAGTATATCTATTATAACTAGTTTATCTAGTGGAACTAGTATTACTTCATTAGTTTAACTGATATTGTTTTCACCCACAGAACAATGGCCTCTACAAGAAAACAAGTTGGGATCAAGCTATACAAGGAGAGTGTGAGAACCTGAAATATAGTATCGAGGAGATGGAGAAGAAGATAGCGATGTACAAGGCGGAGGTGGCAATGCTAAAGAAGGAGATGAAGGAGCAAAGGGCAGTGGTTGTTCAGCTTATCGAGAGAGTCGAAAATATTTCGGTCCTTTGTAAGATTTTCAAATATTTTGAGTGATGTTAGTCTTATTATTTAAGCATAATAATATTTTGAGTGATGTTAGACACTTAAAGATGTTTGAAACATATAAACATAACCTTCAACACTTAAACATGTTTGAAACATATAAACATAACCTTAAATTACTTAAAAACAAATTGATCAATGAGACTAACATCACCATCACTAGCACAAACCCCAACTCCCTGTAGTTGAACAATTATACTAGTTATAACATGTTATACTAGTTATACATGTTTTACATGTTCCAGAATGGTCACTCTTTTCTTTAAACTATCCACCTCTTCTGTTAATGCCTTAAGCATATCAACCCACTCAACTTGACTCGGAGGAGAAGGCGGAAGTGGACTTTGACTCGGAGTAAAAGGCGGAGGTGAGTCTTCATTGCTAGTGATTTCCACACCCACCCGAGTACATAATCGTGCTTCCACATCTTGGTTATACATCTCTTGAAATATAATTTCCTTCCCAGCGCGGATACATTGCCTCAAACTTTCAATCATGTGTATCTTCATCCTCTTCTTCTGTAATTTAGCAAGCATACTACATTCTTCATTTGTACGTGGAGAGAGGGTACTAACAGCCTCAAACTTTCAATCATGCGTATCTTCATCCTCTTCTTCTGTAATTTCAGCAAGCATATTACATTCTTCATTTGTACGTGGAGAGAGGGTACTAACAATTTCCTGCAAAATAAATAAATCAATGACTAACTGTAATTATACAAATTATAAATAATTAACTATAGTTATACAAGATAAACTAGTATAACAGTTTTATCAAGGAATTTGTTGATTGCGAGAAAATAATATCCTCTCATGTTCGGCTTCTGCAACTTGGACTTGCACATCCGATGACAAGATGGGTCTGCGCCTGGAAATACCTCTTGGCAATTATTATACAAGATCAAAATTGACTCAAAAGCCAATAACTACAACCACAAACATCGAAAGAATTGTAAGAAACACTACACAATAACTAATAAATGAAATTACCAAATGTAAACTAACCTCAAGAGGAAGTATGAAATCAGGGATGGCCCAACCTGTACCGGATGTCGTGCCTTTGAAATGCTTTATTGTGTGTTCGATCTCGAGAAGCATGTTATCGAATTTCCATCTGCCCCAAGGAAACTTTTAACAAAAATAAAGATCATCCACAACACTCAATAAGAATCTATCGATCGGTGTTGCATCTGCTACGCCATTTGTCAACGAGTGTATGACATCGCATATGAAGTACATAACTAACATCTTCAGCCTTGTATTACTCGTGTCAACTCGTCCCCAATTCTTGAACATATTCTTCACATCCTCAATTCTTATACTTTTTCCCAAATAACCCATATGCTTCTTCCAGAATGTGTTACTGTAGCTTTTTCCTAAAAAATATGTTGTCTCATACATCTCACAGTTTAGTCCTGAGATCAATGCGTGCTCTTTTAGTCCGTAGCAGATCAGGACACCATTCACAATGAACCAAACTTCTTTTTTTTGTCTTCGTTCGTAGCACCAACATCCACATGCCCATGGGCATGTGGTTTCTCTCCATCGACATATGGAGGCCTCAACCCATCGAAAAATTCTTTTGTTTGCTTAATAAAGCACCGAGTGGAGATCTTATTTTTTTGTGGTACTCCATCAGATTGAAGTACATCCCACTAGGTAGTTGTGCAGTCATTCCTTCATCCTGAAACACACACACACACACATATTTTCAGCAATTAACGAATGTGTATAACTACAAAGTTGTACACGTTTTATGAAAATATAGTAAAACAAACAAGTTTTACTAGTTATACCTATCACCAAATCAATTCATCACAAGCACAATCTCAATCCAATTCACCAACTTAAATATCATACCAACTAAGCACAATAATAGCAGTGAAATATACATACAATTGTGTCTTATAACACTTTATCATCGCTTCCCTCATGTTCAATGTGTATATCATGAACAAACACATATATTTTTAGCAATTAACGAATGTTTATAACTACAAAGTTATAAAGTTTTACGAAAATATAGTAAAACTAACAAGTTTACACCTATCATCAAATCAATTCATCACAAGAACAATCTCAATTCAATCCAAATCACCAACTTATTTATCCTACCAACTAAGTACAATAATAGCAGTGAAATATATATATATATATATATATATCATTGTGTCTTATAACACTTTATCATCACTTCATTCATGTTCAATGTGTATATCATGAAACACATACACATATTTTCAGCAACCTAGCGAATGTGTATAACTACAAAGTTGTACAAGTTTTACTAGTTATACCAATTACCAAATCAATTCACCACAAGCACAATCTTAATCCAATTCACCAACTTAAATATTCTACCAACTAAAAACAATAATAGCAGTGAAATATACATACCATTGTGTCTTTTAACACTTCATCATCACTTCTCTCATATTCAATGTGTATATCCACAACGGGTTCAGTGTCAACATCTCCTCTTTCACTACCTCTTCGTGACCCTCCTCTATTATGAATCATGAGTGCAAGAAAAAAATAGAGATGTCAAGTACTATCTTCTACACTAACTCAACGCAATCGATAATATATACTATCTCAATAGAATTGATAATTTATATTATCTCAACACAATATCCACAAAATATATCAATATCGAACATCATCACTATTTTTAACACAATATCCACAATTACTTCAAAACAAAAACATCGAGAGTTTGATATTACATTCTAATCAATCATCAACAACTATCAATTTTGAAATAATAACAACTTCCAAAACCAATTTCGGAACCAAAACCATAGAGAGTTTGAAATTAGTGTTTGTACCAATCAAAATAGATCAATCTCAAAACCTTTGAAGCCCGAAATAGAATATCATACCCTACAAAAATGATAAACAATCACAAATTTGTAGATTTACCTTTAATTGGACCTTTCGGTGGAGAAAAAATGAATACTTTGGAGTGAAATCCCACGAAGTTTTACAGCAGTTATGGTAGTTTTACGAAAGAGAAAACTGAAATCATGGGAATTTATGTGAGGTGAGCGAGAGTTGTTCAAATTTTTACGAAAATGAGAGAAAAGTAGGAGAGAGGCCACGGAATTAGGAATTTTGTGGGGTATTGGGTTGGGTTTTAGAGATTGGGTCAAGTTTTAGGGATTGGGTCGGGTTGTAGGGATTATGTCGGGTTTTACTGAAATCTCGTGGGTTAAATTGGTCATTTGACCTATTTTCGAGTTTTATTATATAATTAAATTCTATTTATTAAGTGAGTTTTGATATCAGAGTTCAATTGATATGGGGTTCTATGACAATTTCTCGAGCAGCCATCACTTGTCCTTTTTCTCGTCATGTACCACGACCTTTTCCGCGACGACCACTTCCCTTGCTACAATCAGATTTCTCAGACCTCTTTGTCCACCAGTCTGGGAAGCCAACGATTTGACAACAACCAGCTTTCTCATGTCCACTGCAGCCACAATGAGATCAAACAACATTTTTCTTCGTGAGTATTGACGAGCCATAGTTTGTTCCAACACTTTGATCTTGAAAATTCCCACGAGCGAGAAACCCAACAGTGTTTGGTTGTTGACAATCAAGAGAGGAGAGAATTTTTTGCTCTTCTTGAATCACTCGTGATTAAGCTTCTCCCAACGAAGGTAACAGATCCAAACAGACCCGAATTTAGCTTCATCAAATCCCATAATGAATTGATGATGTTTTTCTTCCTCTCTCGCTTTAGAGATCTGTTTTTATGCACCACTTGTGACAGCTGGAAGAGGGCGATACATGTGCAACTCCTCCAACAAGCTACACAACTTCTTGTAATATTCAAGAACATGAGATCAATTTTGCCTACACGCAGCCAACTGTGCCTTGATCTGATGCACACGCACCATATTGCTAACTGAGAACCGCTCCTTCAGCTAATTACATTGTTAATTTGCCTCTGAGATAAAGGTTACAATAGACTTTACCTTGGCTTTATAGCTGCATGAATCCATCCTATAATCATTGAATTGACGGTTTGCTAAATTTTCTTCTCCGGATGATCCATCTCAAGTTTCTTCAAGACACAATTGATAAAGTCCAATTTTCTCTTTGCTTGTAACGCGTTAAGAATCTCCATTGACCATTCATTATAGTTTGCTCCATTATTGGAGAAATACGTGCTCATGGATTATCCGAGCTTTAAACGTATAAGCCGACTCTGTCGCAACTGGTACAATTGCACCGTCTCCCACAAATTGTTCAGTCA
>JAKUCM010008561.1:0-30919 GCA_023374145.1 Lepidium sativum | reverse complement strand
CAAACCTAAGAGATCTAAGGCCGTCGGAACCAAAAGACAAAAATAAGAATAAACTTAAAGGGGAAGCTACTTACAAGAAGACCAAGAGCCACATAGGAAATTAAAAACTTTGACGCTTCACACAAGATTCTCCTTCAAAATCCCGATAACGTTTGCGTTTGGACTCACGTTTGAGTATAGCCTGAATCTCTTGTTGGATTGGAGTCGTCGCTAGGTCCAATTCAAAGGTGGCTGAGAAATTGTCCATCTCTACTGTTTGATTTAGAATATCATAGATTGTTGCTTATAAACTGACTTTACTTTTTATGATTTCCTTTTTATCCTATAACTGTCTTTGTACTAAATTTTACAAAAACATAACTATATATTTAAAAAGAAAATTAGTGGACCCCTAAAATTTGGGAGCCTATTCAGATGTTTTATCAATGTAGGTTCAAGTTCGACTCTCACTCGATCGTTTTTTTTTTGACAACGACAAGATAAAGACATAACCACAACAAAACGATAGTTCACCGATCATAAAGGAATTCCCGGGCCATGCGGGCCAAAGAGTCCGCTTTATGGTTGATCAACCTCGGAATGACCGATAAAGATAAAACCAAAAAAGAAGAACTTAACCGCGCGAACTTCTCTTGGTATGGACTAAAAGCAGGCCAGTCTTCCGGTTGATCCAGGATTCTCACCACCGTCTCGCAGTCTGTCGAAATCTCCACTTGTAAGACGTGAAGGGCTACCAAGGATTCCATCGCCCAAAGTACCGCTTCCACCTCTGCATGTGTAGCTGAAAGACACCTTGAAACACCTTTACCTCCCATCCGTTCTCCACCCACTAAATCTGATAAGCATTACCAAACTAAACCAGTATAGCGGTCAGTATTCTTCCAGGACGCGTCTACAAAACATTTAAAACCTGTAAACTGCGTATTAGCTGTTTAAATATTCAAGGATATTTACCTTTACATTGTTTTAAACTAATTCTGTAAATATTGTAATGTAGATGGTCATTATTTTTGTTTTTATCAAAACTTTATCGTAACATAAATATGGTAAAGTGTGGAGTTTATCAGATTTGGTTTATAGATCTTGGTTTTGGTTTTTTGGATCAATTGTTATATAAAAATAGTTTATCATTAATATTTGAATTATGTGATTAGAGAGAGGTTTAGTCATACAGAATATTACTTTTGTTGTCATCAAGAATCTTTTACTTTTCCATCTAGATAAGAATAACAATATTTTTAAAATATGGTACACGGCATTTTTAGGTTATCTAAAGTAAATTTATGGTTTCAACTTTTTTGCTAAAAAGCTGCGGCCTGTATTAAGTTTAAAAACAATATAATGAACCTAGACGTTACGTTTTTCCTTTTTTTTTTTGTTAAAAGTTATCTAAATAAAATAATAAAATACAACTTAAAGAAAATAATCAATCATATGGTAACAACAATAACGTCAAAACTAAATTCTTTAACATTCGAATGCAAGGAATCGAATGTTTAGATAAGAATAACAATACCTAAAGAATCTCTGTACCGAAATTCGAATCGAGAAATTCAAAGAGAGAAAACGCCGATTCGTAAGAATTCAGATCATGGGTAGTTAATACCAGCCGGAGCTGGGAAACCATAAGCACGACGTCCAACGCCTCCGCCGCAGCCAAATCTGGGATCGCATTCGAGATTAACCGAATTATGGATCTTATGGAATCCATCCTTAAAAACTCCGAATCCGAATAGAAAACCAATAGCGATCACAACCAGAAGCAGACAAGTGCACAACATGCAAATCCGTCCACAACACATCCTTACCTCTGTTTCAAAATCTGTCGCCGGAGATTCCGAGATTCGTCGTCGATGAAGGTTGAACAACTCTCTCTATAGTCTATATAGAAAAACAGAGAGAGTTTGTTGGTTGTGTCGGCGAGAAACGTGGATGGAGATAGAGAGAGGATAAATTTAGTGGGAGAGAAAAGGAAAGATCTAAAGAGATTGGTTAGTGCGTTTGGACGTTACGCCTATTTCTTGCTTTTAAAGCTAATCAAAATTCCGCCATCAGACTTTATATATCGGTCATAAGGCCCATTAATATTATGGGCTTTTGTAGACAATAAGGCCCAATAACGGAAACAAGGCCTAAATGATTAAAATTAAAATCGAAGCGTCCTATTTCGACTATCCCGCAATAACTTTTCGTGATCTGGATCACGCTTCATTTTATAGGGAAAAAAAACACAAGAGTAGTCTCCAAAAGTTCTCTACCTGTTCTCACTTTCAAGTCATCATCGTCTCTGTTGTTGCTCTCGCTTCTCTCTCGTTTTATGTGACTTTCAGATCCGCCGAGTCTTCTTTTTGTGGAATCTTCTGTCAAGGTCTCAGTATTCATTTACACCACTGTGTTGATCGATTTCACAAACCCTAGTTTCGGCGATCTTGAATCTACCAAAATTCATGGCGTCTTCACCTGGTAATACTAATCCTAACAATACTCCTTCGTTTGATATCGGTATATTCTTCAAACCTTCATCGAACCCTTATCCTACGCCGCCGGCATCTTATCCTCCGCCCACAGGACCTTTTCTTCACAATCAGTACGATCAGCAGCAGTACGCACCGCCTGGTATCTCCGCTCAACCATCTCCTGTGACTCAGACGCAACAGCAGCAACACGATGTGTCTTCCGCTTCGCCTTCTTCCTCGGCTAACTTGCACCCTCAGAGATCGTTATCTTATCCCACGCCACCTCTTAATCTCCAGTCGCCTCGTTCCAATCACAATCCAGGAACGCACATCCTCGCTCTCCTCAACAATAACAACAACAACGGAGGCCCCGTGGCCAATCAAGAGCCGTCGCATCAGCTCCCGGTAGTGAGTCCACACGAGATCGCTCGGTCTTTCCCCGGAGGTTCGGGACCTATTCGTGTCCCGAGCTGTAAGTTGCCCAAGGGAAGACGATTGGTTGGTGAACATGCGGTGTACGATGTGGACGTGAGATTACATGGAGAGATTCAGCCACAGCTGGAGGTGACTCCCATTACCAAATACGCGTCGGATCCTCAGCTTCTAGTGGGTCGGCAAATCGCAGTGAATAAGGTTTATATCTGCTATGGATTGAAAGGAGGGAACATTAGGGTTCTCAATATAAACACCGCATTGAGGTCTTTGTTCAGAGGTCACTCTCAGGTTGTTTTTCAATTCTCCAATTTCTGAATTATCCATCTGGATTTGATTGGCGTTTTCTCCCCCACTAGTTCTAACTACGTGTTTGTGTCCAGAGAGTGACGGACATGGCTTTCTTTGCAGAAGATGTTCATATGTTGGCTAGGTAATCTTATGGAATCTTTGTTTGTTTGCATAAGCGTTTATGCTTGTTGTAAAGATATGGAGTAGGGGCAGATTCAATTCGTATTTGTAATTTAGAGTGTTGTTTGGTAGCCCTCTTCTTCTCTTTGGTTTATAATTTTTCGTACCCTCTACTTTTTTTTTTCTTTCAAACAGCGTTAGCCTAGATGGAAAAGTTTTCGTGTGGAAGGTTTCTGAAGGGTCTGAGGGAGATGATCAGCCTCAGATAACTGGAAAAGTCGTACTTGCTCTTCAGATACTAGGAGAGGAAGACACCAAACATCCACGCATTTGCTGGCACTGCCACAAACAGGTAGTTGAACATGTTTCCTTGGCTATGGGAAGTTGCATATGCTTATTATTAGAACTAGCTTCTGATTGTATAAAACTACTCTTTTCAGGAAATTTTGGTTGTTTCAATTGGTAAACATGTGCTAAGAATTGATACTACCAAAGTTGGCAGAGGTCAAGTGTTCTCTGCTGAGGCACCACTCCAGTGTCCCCTTGATAAACTGATTGATGGTGTACAGATTGTGGGTAAACATGATGGTGAAGTTACTGATTTGTCAATGTGTCAATGGATGACCACGCGCCTGGTTTCTTCTTCAATCGATGGCACGGTTTGTGGTTTCTTATCATATTTTTCACTTGAGTTTTCGTCAACTCTCTTTTAGGTTTGGTAAAAATCATTTTGTTGCTTACTGGGTAGAATTTTGAAGTTTGATTAATTGAAATTAGTCAGCATAATTTAGTTTGGTTGGGCTAGTGCATTTGATGTTCAATGACTAATTAGCACATATTAAAGTTTTGAAGATCTACTAAGTTTCATCTCAGACTTATACTGTGTATTATCTCTTTCAACCAGGACAAATTTTGCAATAGCTAGTATTTCTGTATGCATTAGTCTTACTCTTTCTTCTTTTCTCATAACTACCCTACAGATTAAGATATGGCAAGATCGGAAGGCACAACCACTTGCAGTTTTGCGACCTCATGATGGGCAACCAGTCAATTCAGCCACGTTTGTGACATCCCCTGAGAGACCTGATCACATCATACTCATCACGGGGGTAATTTTCTTGAATAGATATTACTTACTTTTTGAACTGTGTATTTCAAATGGCCCTGTTGTGCTGAGTTTACACTAAATCCTAGGTTCCTATTTTGCTGAGTTGCTAACTCGGACAGTGTTGACAATCTTCTTCTTGAAGGGTCCTCTAAATCGGGAAATGAAAATCTGGGTCTCAGCTGGGGAAGAAGGGTGGCTCCTACCAGCTGATGCTGAATCATGGAGGTGTACCCAGACGCTTGACTTGAAAAGTTCATCTGAGCCACGAGCTGAAGAGGCATTTTTCAACCAAGTCATAGCATTATCTGAAGCAGGCTTGCTGTTACTTGCAAATGCGAAAAGGAATGCCTTATATGCTGTGCATCTGGACTATGGTTCTTCGCCAGTTGATACGCAGATGGACTACTTGTCCGAGTTTACAGTCACTATGCCTATATTGAGTTTTATTGGTACAAATGAACCTCCAGAGGAACCCAGTGTAAAGGTCTATTGTGTGCAGACTCTAGCAATCCAGCAATATACATTAGACTTATGCTTATGTTTGCCACCTCCTATGGAGAATGTGGGTTTACAGAAGTCAGATTCAAGTGTGTCTCGAGAGGCAAACTTTGTTGAAGGCATGTCAGAACCATCTGGACTTAAGCCAGCTGAATTACCTTCTGTTGATTCAGTGCCAAAGCCATCTATGCTAGTGAGTAGATCAGAAAATACTAATATCCCAGTGGGTCCTGCATCAGTGGAAACCACATTACAAGCAATTGTTCCACCCAGCAGTGAACCTAAAAGTTCTGGCCTGCCATCTGATACCAGTGGTGCAGGTTTTGCATACGCTACTTCACTCCAACTTCCTCTAAGTCCCAGACTATCAAGAAAGCTATCCGGCTATCACACTCCTGTAGATGCTACTGAGCAAGGACTCGGTGGCAAAGCACCTTCTGCTGATTATTCTGTTGATAGGCAAATGAATGCTGTTGCAGAAAAAAGTTTGGATGTGTCATCTGTAGATGAAGGCTCAAGAAGTAAGGACAAAAATGTTACACCTGATGATGATGTGTCTGGGATGCGAAGCCCACCAGCTTTCTTCAAACACCCCACTCATCTTGTAACTCCTTCAGAGTTATTGATGGGCGTTTCATCCACTGAACCCTCTATTACTATTGAAGACAAGAGAGATAAAGACGCAAATATTCAGGACGTGAATAGTGATGCAAGAGGCCCAGAATTTGAGGTGAAAGAGGTTAGCGAAGCAAGGTCGACACAAAATGGTGAAACCAATTATCATGAGGAAACTGGGAATCGCACTTCAGATAATAGAGAAAAAATCTTCAGCTCACAAGTGTCGAATCTTAGCAGTGAGATGGCAAGAGACTGTTATCCTAGTACGGAGGGAACTTTCAGTCCAGGGGAATCAAAGGCTTTTGGACAATCTTTACAAGCTGGGGATGAAAGTGGTCTTGACTCAAGAGATATGTCTGCAAAGCTTGCGGAGTCTGTTTCATCTAGTGGGCTTCCACAGTCGGGAGCTACAAATAGCAAAGGGAAGAAACAGAAGGCCAAAAGCTCACAGGGTCCTGGCTTGTCATCTACATCCTCGAATGTTGCTAATCTGGCTGACGTCTACAATGAGCAAATTCGGAGCTCGAGTCATCCCATGACAGATTCACTTCCTCAAATCTTAGCTTTGCAAGAAACGATGAATCAGGTGACATTTTGATATTGAAACTAAGGGTTATCCTATTACTTGACAGTATTTGGTTTCATTCTCTTGGTACCAAATTCTCCTTATTTTGGCATACAATATGTTGCTTTGTCTCATTTGGTTTTAAACAAAACTAGTATTTCATAACTGGCATTTGTCAATGATAGATGTTAAGTGTTCTTTTCGTTGACCTGGAACATTATTTCATCTCCAGATTATGGTTTCACAAAAGGAGATGCAGAAACAACTATCAAATGCTGTCAATGGCCCTATCATTAAAGAAGGTAAAAGACTAGAAGTGGCTTTAGGGCGAATGATTGAGAAGTCAAGCAAGACAAATGCTGACGCTTTATGGGCCCGCTTCCAAGAAGAGAATGTTAAGAATGAGAAGGCATTGCGGGAGCATTCCCAGCAGATTGTGAATGCAACCACGAATTTCATGAGCAAGGAGTTAAATGCCATGTTTGAGAAAACGATAAAGAAGGAATTTGCTGCAATTGGTCCAACCTTAGCACGTTCAGTAACACCAGCTATTGAAAAAGCTATCACAGAGTCTTTCCAGGTTAGAATTTATGAGGTAGTAGAGTTGATTCTTGAGAATATTCATTATTGAAAAAAGAAACCAATTTTTTTTTCAAGAGAGGATTTGGTGACAAAGCCGTCAATCAGCTCGACAAGTCTATTAATTTAAAGCTTGAAGCAAGCGTAGCTAAGCAAATTCAAGCCCAGTTTCAGACCTCTGGAAGGCAAGCCCTCCAGGTAAATTCGGGTTTAACCTAGTTATATGGTAATTTGTGGAAGTCTCAACAAGTCTGAACTCCATCTTAGTTTGGCGAAAAGGGAGCTGATACCTTCTATTTCTTGCGTATATTATTTTCAGGAAGCTCTTAGGTCGGGTTTGGAGTCCTCAGTCATACCTTCTTTTGAGAGGTCATGCAAGACAATGTTTGAGCAAGTAGACTCAGCCTTGCAGAAAGGGATTGCCGAACACACAAATGCAGCTCAGCTCCGGTTTGACTCTGGACACTCCCAGCTTGCGCATACTTTAAGGGTATGATGGAAAAGCATTCTTCTTTGTGGTTGTAAAGTTCAATCATTTCTTTCCTCTTTCTAACCTAGCTACTTGTTTTACAGGAAACAATCACCTCTGCTTCGTCAGTTGCTCAAGCCTTAAGTCGTGAATTAGCCGAGAGTCAGAGGAATCTCTTAGCTCTTGCATCTGCTGGAGCAAATTGTGGGTCAAATCCCTTGGCTACTCAACGTAGTAGTGGAGCTTTGGGTACTCTTCTGGAAAAGGTTTGCACATCTCCTCTGGAACTTATCAGTTATCTCTAACGATAAAATCTGACAAGCCTTATGTTAGTCAAGTGCACGAACTACCCTAGGTGGCTTATAGAAATTGTAGCTGCTTGGCAATCATAGTTGAGTTCGTTTAGCTACAGCTTAAAAGTAGTCTAGGCGCCAGGGTTGAACATTATGTATTAGTCAAGGAGTCTGGCGTGGGCTTAGAGAGTTGAGGGTGCTCCAAAATTCACCGTAGGTTTTTTCCTTAGATCTTCAGTTTGTTCTCCAGAATTCACCCTAGAATTCATCTATCCTTTCAGGCTGAGGCACCTATGGACCCAACAACAGAACTGTCGAGGTTGGTAGCTGAACGCAAGTATGAAGAATCTTTTACTGCGGCTCTACAGAGAAGCGATGTCTCTATAGTATCATGGCTTTGCTCACAGGTGAAATTTCTGTGTCTATTTCTATTTCTATTTCGAGTATCTTAATATCTCATGGCCATCAGTTTCATCATAAGATCCCATGACATTGGTTTTATCAATTCAGGTGGATCTTCGTGGACTACTGGCGATGAATCCGCTTCCGTTGAGCCAAGGCGTGCTTCTTTCACTACTACAGCAGCTAGCCTGCGACATCAGCAAGGACACATCGCGTAAGCTTGCTTGGATGACTGATGTAGTTGCAGCCATAAACCCATCAGACCAGATGATCGCGGTCCACGCTCGCCCAATCTTTGAACAGGTCTATCAGATTCTGCACCATCACCGCAACGCACCTGGCAGTGACGTCTCAGCCATCAGACTTATAATGCACGTTATTAACTCTATGCTTATGGGATGCAAATGACATCTCTGGCCTCTCTCCCTCCCTTTCTCTTCTCGTTCGCTGCTTATATAAAACATAGGATTACTACATTTTCTACTTTTTTCTTTTGTATCTCTATACTTGTTAGGTTTTTATTCTCTTTTCATTTTTGGTTTGAATATTGGGTTTTTCTTTTTCATCTTTCTTTTTAAATGTGAAATCTGGTTGTTTCATATACGTCTATCATATCCCCTTTTCTTCCCAAATATTATGTAAAAACTAAAAACCAAACCAGTGTTTGGATTTAAGCTGTTTTGTTTTTTTAAATGCATTTCTTCTTGCCGTCTTTGACGCACTTAACCACAGTTTCTTTTACAATACAAGTGCGTGTTTGTTAATGACTTTTGTTCTTTTTTCTAAGTGTAATTGTAATAAATTTGATAAAATATCTAATAAAGAGTTTTGTCATCATTATTATTCTATTATTAGTTGTGGAAAATACGCTCTTTCCGGGATTTATTACTTATGAACTAAAAGTTGTCCAGAAATAAAACAAAAAAAGTTGTCCACAAAGAGAATCATCACTTTTTTTTTTTTTCAACGGCAATATATTATAAATTATGGATATAGTTTAGAACAAAAAGATTCCACCCGACTCTCGTACTTTACGGGCAAGAGAGTCAGCTTTGTGAATCAAAAGTCGCGGAATGACAGACAAAGAAAACAGCGAAAACCGAGAACTTAGCCTTAGAAATTCCTCGTGATAGGGCAAGAAAGCTGGCCATTCCTTCGGTTGATGCAGGATCTTCAAGACCATCTCACAATCTGTCATAACTTCTACCTCCGTAATTGATATCGCCACTAGTGATTCCATCGCCCACTTCTAAGAGAATCATCACTTAAAATATAACAAAATGCACTAAAATCTCAGAACTTTCGAATGGCCAGCAATTTTGGATCAAATAAATCGAGTTTTTGTGGAGAAATGTATTTGAATAATTGACGTAAAAAATCGTTCGTTGTAAATAACCGATAGCAAATGCTTTCATATAAAACCCCAAAACTAAATCAGCTGATTCTAAATATGAAAATATTATAAAGCAGAAAATAATGTACATCTCTCATTTCTCTTCACTATTTTTTACAATGTTAACTTCTTAAGTTAAAAAAGATGAAAGAGTAAAAAAAACTTAATTTCCCCTTAATTATCCAATATCATAACAGAAGAAAAAAAAAATGGTAATGAAAGGGGAAAAAAAAAGTCAAAAAGTGCCCTAACGCTACTGCAAAATCATCGGAAGCTTTAAAAAAGACTAATCAGATTACCAACACTGATCCGTCTCCCATCTCCTAGTGGTTGTGTAAACCCGACCTGACCGACCCATCGCCTCAGCGTGTACCCGTCTCCGTGGTGCTCTCAGCGTCGAATCGTAGATCGCTCTTGTTGTTGGATCCGCTAGTGTCGCATAAGCTTTATGGATCTCCATGAAATCTCTTCCATCCGATTCCGATGCATCCGGATGATACACCTTCGCTAAGCTCCGGTAAGCTGACTTAATCTCCGTCAACGACGCCGTTTCATTTACTTTCAGCAATTCATAGAGGCTCGAAACTCGGCGACGAACGGATTCCGCTAAAGCCGGTTCGGCGTTAAGCGTCTGCGCCGAAGCCTTAAACGACGGAGCTCGGTTGGGAAATCTCGCGGTTGCGTTATAAGATGTGGCTGTGTTTGGCCGAGGAAGAAGGCTAATTCCCGATGAGAATTGACCGACGGAATTAAGTAAGGTTCCGGCCATATAAGCAATCAAAATTAAAAGTAGAGAGGCAAATTCGTAAGAAATTATGAGAAGCAGAGGTTCGTTCGGAGGAGAAGTCGATATGAATCACAAAGAAGAAAGAAGGATGGAGAAAGGCTATATATAAAGACTCCCAACCCAAATAAAGTTTTTGTAATTTATCTTTATTTGTTTTTCCTTTTTCTATTACAAGCTCTCTTAATTGGTTTCCGAATCCCGGCTATGTTCATATTGCCCTATTGCATATTTGTATTATTTAATGAAAAAAAACAAAACTATTTTTCACAAAATAATGAGATAAATAAAAAAATACTGTTCTACTTTATTAATCGAATCAAATAATAGAAAAGAAAATATCTTTGGTTACCTTTACATTATAGATTTAGCTATTGAAAATGCTCTTTTAAACCTTATACATTATTATTAGAAGGTGTGATATTTTATTAGAATAAAATTCTAGTAAAACATTTCTGTAGAACTGAACATTGAATTGTGCCAAGCACACTTTCTAAAAAACTATGCAGTAAAAACTTTAGATTAATTGTTAAAAAATAAATT
Source organism: Lepidium sativum (assembly GCA_023374145.1). Taxonomy (NCBI): domain Eukaryota; kingdom Viridiplantae; phylum Streptophyta; class Magnoliopsida; order Brassicales; family Brassicaceae; genus Lepidium; species Lepidium sativum. The sequence goes on along the minus strand of JAKUCM010008561.1, from coordinate 20,368 downwards.
TGATAAAAAATTTCATTTCTGAAAAATATCTTAGATGAGAGAAAAAGAATAAAATAGAACATTATGAAATTCAAAGATGATAACAAAATAGAAGTGAAAGAAAAAAGAAAGAAATGTAAAAAAAAAAGAAAGGAAAAAGGCGTGGGGGGAGTGGCAGTCACCTGTATGGTAGGGATGACGTGTCATCAAGTTTCTGATATTCGCCTTCTAGAATCTCTTTCTCCGCTCGGCTTGACATTCTACTCATGATGTCTCATACAGCTCTTTTTTTACCATTTTTGGCGTTGGAAACATTTTTAAAAATAGGATTCCCACTATCCAATTCGGATATAAAATTTTGCTATGAATAAATCATTAGTTTTAAAATTTTAGCTTTAGTTTTTTTACATTTTAGGTTTTAAATTTAAAATCTAAAAAATTAGATTTAGGTTTTCAAGAAGAATAACATTAGTTTCATAAAAACTAGTTTTTGAAATTTATTAAAAATCAAAAAACAAAAATTCTTTGATTGGCTAAAACGGGTTTCTTTATAAAAACTGATTCTCTATAAACGGTTATTCAAAAATGATTAGCTAAACCTAGTTTTTGACAAACTAAAACAAAAAACTACTGAGTCAACACATTTATATTGTCACGATTCTGGTTATATGTCGAATTTATTTTTGGATTGTTTAATAACCAAATCTAGAAAAATATATAATTATAAAAATTTGGTTATTTAAATATATCGAAAGTTTAAATAGTTCAGTTAAATCAGTTTGGATTTGTTGAAAAAAAAAAAAAATCAGTTTGGATTTCAGCTTAAATGTTATGTTCATCAGCGCATAACTATTTAAAAATCTAATTTGCTGTCGATTTTTGAATAAATATTATTTCTATACACTTAAAAAAGTACTTTACAAAACATTTCATTAGCTAGTTTATAATGGTTTTGTAAACTTTTTATATATTTATGTAATGGTAAACTGCATTTCTAAAAGATCACTTTATATTTATCCCAAAATGAGTATTTCACAAAAGTTTCTCTATCTTGATGAACCTGTTCATATGAGTTTAAAAACCATATATCATAGTGGATGATGTAGGTTTTGAATAGTCAACTCTAAGCATTAATTTAAAAGTGAGAATGAAAATGGAATATAGTAATTTTGGAATGTATAAGAATGGAACCTCCACTGATAATAAAAAATCAATAGATTCGATTCAAAAAGCAAAACAAAATTTGCTTATAGAACTAGGAATAATGTAGGGTAAAGGGTACAGTGACATTAATAATAAAAAAAAGAAAGTGAATAAAGAAAGAAACTCGTCGACTAATAAAAATATCAACGGGTTCTAGAAGCTTTCTTGGGTTTGATTTTATATGTGGTGAATAATGTAATTGAATATAAATATAAAAATGGTCGTGAAAATGTACAGAAAAAAGAGACAGAAGAGTTCCCTCAAGGACGTGTCGGTTAGGGCACGGAGAATGGATAGGACTTCTAGAAGACAATGAGGCCCAACAAGTCTACACATCCATTTTGTGCATAACACACTCTCTTTTTTTTTTCTTTTTTCTAACGGCACCTTTTTCTTTTTCAGATTTTTATCATCTGACAATATATTAAAATTGATTAGAAAATACACAAATTAGCAGATGATTTGATACCTTAAACTATAAGCTAGTGAAAATTATACTTTTAGCAAAATTTATTGAAAAAACTATAAAACTAAACTCATAACAGTAGTAAATGGCTCTTTAACCTAGTGGCAGGTGATAAGTTCACATAAAGCAGCTCATTTACACAATCAGGGATCGAGTCCCCCCGCCTATATTATGTAAGAATTTGACTATTGGGCTGGCCAGTTGTAATCCAATATAATTTGCCGTTGAAAAAAAAAAAACTCATAACAGTACAAACTAATAAAATGGATCAATCCAATATTCGAACAACAAGTTAAACTTAAACAAAATGTTCCTGGTCAACAACAAATTTAACTCTTTTCTTTTTAATTCAGCTGATTGATTAATAGTATATTGGTAGAATACAACAAATACATATATAAGCCCACGAATTTAAAAACAATTTATGAAATTAAGCTACTAAGAGTAGCTCCCAAGAGAGTTCTTAACAATATTTAAATAAAAAATTATAAAAGTAAAAAAAGTAAGAAACGGTTTTTAAATGATGAATTATGGAAGCGTTCTTGACCGATATCAAATAATTATTAGATATTATATTAAAAAAATATATAATAAAAGATATTATTATTTTATTATTTAAAAATTCACCGCGGTTTTTAAATCAATAGAGATGATCTAAAAGAGAATCTAAAAGAGACAAACATAAGAATATAAACATACATGAAGAAAGAATCATTGAAAAGCAATTCTAAATTTGGAAATCAAAGCCTCTACATGCCCAAATGAACCATAATGGCAAATGAAATTTTCTATGACAAAAAAATAAACCTTACAATTAAAAAACTAGATTACTAAATCGGTAAACTGCATTCACAATTCATACCAAGTCGATAACAATCAACCATAATACACCAATCAGAAACCTTGCAAATAATCATATTTTAATCAGAGTCTTGAAATCAAGGAGCGTAACGATTACAAACTGGAGAATACCGAGCTTTAAAGTGAACCATATCATATCGAAACTAGCTATAATACCATAAAGTTTTACGGAAAATTATTAATCATGGGAACTAAACTAAATAGTTCAGACAAAACTAAATATCATTTTAACTAAACAATAACATCATAACGATAAAAGCTAAAAGCCAAGAGAAAGGAGGAACAACAACAAAAGAGACAAGCCTCACTAGGAAGGAACTCAACAACAGGAAAACACGAGATCCAGCCACAACTTGCGAACGATCCATCTTCGCCGGCCTTAGCTCCGACGAAATTTAAACCAAACGAAGCCCAAAGATGTGACCACCAACGAGAAGAGACAAAGACCACGAGCAGCGACGAGATCTACACACCGATATCTAACGTCAGAAGATACACCAAACCGACAATCCACGGTCAACTACACTAAATATAATCTAAAAAACTCCAACGCCATATTTTCCAACGATAAAAGAAGGGGAAGGGTGGATCACCGACAGTGGTGTAAGAGCCACCGATAAGATGGAACTAGGTTAATCGCTTTCGACAAATCACCAAAAAAGAATTTATTTCATCTTTTTATTTGCATTTTGCTCCTTGCAATTATATATTTTATTTATAATTCTTAAATATTTTTTTATTTCTCATTTTAATTTTTAAATTTTTTTATATCTCATAAATCTTTGAATTTATTTCTATAAATTTAAGTTTTACATATAGAATAAAATAAAAATTAAAACAAGATTTATATTATTTTAAAAAGTAGAATTAGACAACAAGAATATAACAAAATAAACTTAATAAAAAAAACATTTTGCGTAACCGAAGGTGGTTGTTGTTATTGTTCTTGACATCTTTTTTGTACAATTCTTTCTTGTTCAAAACGAATGTACTCACGAGTATTAATATCGCTGATAGAACCTAAGTCTTTTAGCAATATTTTATTTTCTTCTTTTATTTCTTTTAAAGCTAACTTTTTTGCTTCATTTTGCATTCACAATTCAATTATCTCATGACTTTTTGCCCTGCTTGTTGAACTTTCTTTTAAAAAATTAAGGATTTGTTCATTTGATGATATCAAAGTATCAACAACCATATTATTACCTTCGGTAGTCTTCCTTTTATGTTTTGCTTTCTTCGATCCAATAGGACGTGAACTTGATCCGCCATCATCACTATTTAAATTGATTGAAAATAAAGGCGTTCTCGGAGATTGTGATGTTGGAGAGCCGAAAGTATTGCTTTCAATGTTAGGAGTATTTGGTACAAAGATGTTGACATTGCTTGTAATCTACAAATTTTTAGCTCATAATCTACAAATTTAAAATAAAGAGAATTATTTCTTACTTCGAAATGCACTAGTTGATCACATATGAGAGCATTACGGAAATAATTTTATGGAATAATATGATATTTTTGTAATGTAATATTTAGTTATATATTTTTATTTCTAGTTTTATATTTTAATGTAAGTTTTTATTAATTAATATTGTTGTAATATTTTTATATATGTGTTAGTTATTTATCAAAAGTTTTATGAATATATATTAGTTGTAACAAATATAAGGACTATTATATAAAATACAAATATTTTTAAAATAAATTTTGAAGTTTTACTTTTGGAGAGAAACACTTTGAAAATTCAAAATAGATTTTTGAGAAATTTCAAAATAGAGAGTTTTTTTGAAGATGCTCTTGCAAAATTAGAATCTCTATCTCGTATAACTATTCAATGTATTTATTTACATATATTAAAGACATAGGTATTGGCTGGTTACTGTGTATAGGTTTTTTTTTCTTCATCAGATCTGTTTTAAACCATTCAAGTTTTTAAAATACTGGTTTTAAATTTTGAAAAAATGTTTCTTTGCTATAATTCAACATTCGAGTTTTTTTTTTTTACATATTACTAAAATATAGGAAAATCATTTTTCAAAAATTTAACGTTACTTTATCTAAAACATAAATTTTAAAGTTTTTTGAAAACCAAAATCAATGAAAAAAATTTAAATGTTACAATACAATACTAGATTGATTCCAGAATTTTACTTAATAGAAGATATTATGAGTAAAATTTGAGAGAGAAAAATAGACAAAGAAATTGTCTCCTTTTCAAATGAATTTTTGTTAGTTCAAAAATTGTTTTATATTTGATTTTACCAAGTTAAAAGTTTTCTGTAAAGTTTTACCGTTGTTAACAAAAACTAAATGCGTAGAAAGAAATCTGAATTGGTAACATGAACAGTCTTTGTAAAAGAAAGAAGTGGATTAGTTATATAATCACGAATGAGTCAGCATATGCTTCTAGAATGTAGTTGATAACAATTACTAATAAGTAAAGCAAGTAAGGATTTAATATTTACTTAGTATTGGATAAAATGGGATTTTAACTTTCTTAGTTATTGTAGGCAATAATTAACATTAACTAATTGATACTTTAGTCATTTTAGGCAATACTTAAGATTAACTAAATGATACTTTAGTTAGTTGTGTAGTTAAGACGGGGACAACTACTTTGGTTGTGGCCAGTGGGAGTCATGATTTGTGTATACTCCAAGTTCCACTACTTATTTTTGAGTTTACTCGCAATCTAGTTTCCAAAGTATCCACTTTGTAATTTACTTTTTATATTTTTATAAACAGGTAATTATGTTAAGTTCTTTCTCATCATCAGAAAAGTCCGCTTCTTCTTTTTTTTTGGAATTATACCAACTCTCTTTGGATTCGTGCGAAGTCATCGATTCGAGCCAAATTGTGGCTGTTCGCTTATTAAATTTTTAATTAAATTGATTATAATAAATCGTAACTGGATAAATATAATTAAACAGCTAGGTACGTAGATGAACAAGTAATGACAATGCGTAAAATAGAGCGACAAGTCGGTGTGAAGCTACCTGGCCATGTGCTTAACTCGAAAACTACATCTCAACTTCCTTTAAACAATTATTTGTATGATCCAATCCCTTAAATTATACTATTATCAACAAAAACCAAAAATAGTTTGAATATCGAAACAAAAATAATAATAGAGAGAGAATAGGAACATGATCTTACTTTTATAGGGACTTTTGGCTAATTTGTAGCGAGCCTGGTTATATTGGGCCCATACCTTGAGCATAGTCACCACCTTATAGTCTACTACCCATTCAAATATGTAGTCAATAGTTTATATATTTGGGATACCTAAACTCAATCTACAAAGTTTTATGTGCAAGTTATTATAACATAATTATAAATGAAAATCAATAGTAACTGTTAAATGATTTGGCAGATTTAAAAGTAATTTCTTTTTAAAAACACCTTGGAAAAAGTTAAGTGAAAATATTGCATTTGAGATTACTTTCTAGTTTTCAATTTAAAGAATATAAACATATATAACAAGGTTCGATCAAGTTCAACAGTAATTTGAAATCCAAACTCAGAATAACCTTAATACAGTTAGATATATTAGATTAGTTGTTAATAACGCGTATGTTAGCTTATATTAATGACATGGTCGTAACCTGATTGATGAATTTGATCTCAAAGAAAATTGGTCAAAGCTTGTTATTCGTTTCTACTGCTGAGGGAATCTGGAAGAATTTGATGTACTGTGTTAAACAAGATGATGCTCCTCGCATTTATGAGATAGAACAACAACTAGTTTCTATTCTACAAGGTCCAGTAGATTTTAGTACCTATTATACTGAGTTAGTCACACTTTGGGAAGAATACATAAACTATGTCGAATTGCCTCAATGCACTTGTGGTAAGTGTGAATGCAACACAACTGTTATGTGGGGGAAACTTCAACAAAGAAGCCGTGTAATCAAATTTCTCATGGGTCTAAATGAAGTATTTGAGCCAACAAGACGCCACATCTTGATGTTAAAGCCTATACATTCTATTGAAGAAACTTACAATATGGTAGCTCAAGATGAAAAATAGAAGTCTATCAAACCTCCTACAAGAGTTGAAAATGTACATGATCTACAATGATCACATACTTAGGATATCAAAACGTTGAAGGAAATGAGAATTCTTATACTAGAAAAACAGAGAATATGGCTTATGCTGCATCTCAGACAAAGCAAAGACCTTATTGTACTTAATGTGTAAAGCTTGGACACACTGTTCAAAACTATTTTAAGCTACATGGGTACCCACCTGGTCATCGTCTTCATGGTCGTGTACCTTCTTCAGCTCAACAACAGAATAATCAATCTCATGAGCTTGATCCTGCAACACCAAAGCAATAAATGTATCCTTAACCCAATCATGTTTCCAATGCAATGATTAATGTTGTTTATACGCCTCATAACAATATACATTTGGATCTTAGCCAATTCTCTGTTGATCAAGTTCAGTCTCTACTCCATCAACTGAAGAAGGTACGTGCTAGAGTTCAAGATCTGTCGTCTTCAAAAATTATCTGCTATAATAACTGATCATGGTGTCATGGCTGCTATATCAAGTGGTAATTATTCATACATAATTCTTTCCACTAAAATTCATTTCATACACAACACTCTCTTTTACTATCGCTTGACTTCCCTCTATTCCATCCTTCTACACGGGTCTTGGATTATTGATAGTGAGCAACTAGTCATGTCTGCTCAGATCTAACAATGTTTAGTGAAGTTGTTTCTGATTCAGGAGTCACAATCTCACTTCCAAATGGCATTAAGGTCATTATAACTCATACTGGAACCATTCACATTTCTGATTGTCTTGTTCTTTGTGATGTGTTGCATGTGTCTAGTTTCAAATTTAATCTCTTGAGTGTTAGTAGTTTCTGTCATGGTAAGAAGCATAATGTTGTCTTCACTGATGATGCTTGTTTTCTCCAGGACCCTATTCATGACTTGATGATTGGTAAATGAGATCTTGTTCATGGTCTCTACATTTTGCAATCTCAAGAAGTTTCTTCTGCAACACATTTCTCTATTCATGCAGCTCATTTCTGTGGATCCTTGTCAGCAGATGACCATTTTTCTCCCGCCTTGGACATCCACTTGCCAAGTTAAATCATTTGTCTATTATTCTTCAATTACCTAAAGTTGATTCTTTTTATTGTGATACTTGTCACCTTGCTAAACAGAAAAGGCTTTCCTTTATTTCTAATAATCATTTATCCAATTCTCCTTTTGATCTTGTTCATTTAGATATATAGGTAACTTAGATATATAGGTAACTTTCTCTGTTGAATCAACATAAGTTCTTAAATATTTTCTTATTATTGTAGACGATTATACTAGGTTGACATGGATTTATATGCTTCAAAATAAAAGTGATGTTTCTTTGATTTTTTCTGATATTGTTACTCATGTTAAGACTCAATATGGTGTTGTTATTAAAGTAATTAGAAGTGATAATTCCCTGAGTGTAGCTTTCACTTGTTTGACTAAGGAGTATGGAATAGTTCATCAAAATTCATGTGCTTATACTCCACAACAAATCTCTGTTGTGGAGCGTAAACATCATTATCTGCTTAATGTAGGTAATTCCTTTTTTTCCAGTAAAATTTCTCCATTGTGTATTGGAGTAATTGTGTTTTGACTGTTGTTTTTATAATCAATAGCATTCTTTCTCTTGTTTTAGATAAGCGCTCACCTTATGAAGTTCTTTTTCAGGAGCAACCTCATTATAGTTTTCTTAAATCTTTTGGTTGTTTGTGCTATGTCTCTACTCTTTCCAATATTGGAAACAAATTCAGTCTTCGTGCTACTCCTTGAGTTTTCTTAGGATATCCAAGTGGTTATAAAGGTTATAAGATTTTGAATCTGGATACTAATGAATTCTTTGTCTCTCGCAATATTGTTTTTCATGAAACAGATTTCCCTTTCAAAGATGATTCTTCAGTTTCTAATTGTAATGATATGTTTTTCAAATAGTATTTTACTTGTTTATACACTACAAGAAAACATTAGGTTTACAACTCCGAATTTTGTCCCTAATTGGTTGTTAAGGGACTTTACAACGTATTAGGGACGCCACGTGGTTAGTCGTGTCCTGCGCGTCGTAAGGTTAAAAGAGTTGTAAAAACGTCGTAAAAATTAACAACTCCACATTTGCGATGTTAAAACGTCGTAAAACTAACGTTGTAAAAACGTCGTAAGATATTTCCCGCGTTGTAAAGTTGATGTGAAATAAAACGTTGTAAGTTAGTTGTAAATTTAGCAAGTAACTTACAACGTCATGTTTACAACTAATTAGAGTCGAAAAATGTTACAATGACTTTACAATCGAAAATGTTTACAACGTATTAAAGTCGAAAAATTTCCAACTAATTAAAGACGAAAATTTTACAACTATTTAAAGTCGAAATGTTCACAACTACTTAAGGACGAATGTTTTATAACTAATTAGGGACCATTTTTTACGATTCTTGCCAACGATTTAGGGACTAATATTTATTTTATTTTTTCAATTAAAATTATTCAATTATATTTTTGTAATTTAATAAAATTATGAAATGAATTAATAAAAACTAAAATATATTATTAAAATATGTTTACAAAATGTAATTATAAATTACAAAATATTTATCGTAATAGTTTGTTGAACATGTCCGTACTACGGTTGTCTTGATCTTCGGCAACTCGCTCGTTCAAATCGACCTCGAAATTCTCCGTAGGCTAATCCCGAGGTTCCGACGTCTAAACTCCAAAGCCGCAGTTGCATGAGGATTGCCCGCAACTAAAATATCCATCATCGACTCCATTGTTGCGAATTTATGATCCGTCGTTTGCTTTAGCGAGGTAATTTCTGCACGAAATTCCTGCAACTGACTGCGAATCGAGTTTTCGCCTATCCAGTTAGACGTGACTCTATGGACATCTTGGTCGGATCCTATGCCAATAATCCATCCCTTTTTTGTCGGAGCAATCTGCAAAAACGTTTTGTCATGAAATAATTATTATTTAAATTATGCTACATAATTAAAAGTAATTAGATTATTTAATTAAATACTTGCTTATAAATAGCGTTGATTTCAGGAGCACTCAATTCGACAGGAACAATCGGAGGATTTCTGGGAAAGCTGGGTTTGACGAGGTCGGGTTTACCCAGTAACTCTTCAATCCTTCCCAACACGCGTTGGTCATGAACGTGGGTTTCCCGACATCTCCCTTCACCTCCCACTCGGTTTTCTAGTCCAAAACTGTGTTATAAAGCCGTTTCATGGCTTTGTGGTTGAACTCATGTCGGACAGTCTCGTTGATCTGGACGTCCTAATTCCAACATTGCTAGTAAAAAAAGAAAGTAATTAGGATTTAATAGATATTAATTAAAATGTTTAGTAAAAAAAAATTTAGGTTTTAAAAAAAAATTTACCGCGAAAATCTTGAACCACGTTATGCGAATGTAGTGCGGTGTTGACTTCCAATTCGGAGTCGCCTCCACGAAGTAGCTTTTGATGCATTCCATGATGTTTCGCCCCACCTTGTTATCAAGATCGAACCTGGAAATTTTTAAACAGATATTATAAGTTATTTAACTATAAATAAATATATTAGATTTGTAAATCTACTAAATAATTTAATATATAAATTAGAACGTACCAATAAGTACTAGTTGGGTGATCGATATGTAGTAGCGGTAAATTCTTGTGATTTGGAGCCACGAGAATATCCTCAATCTTGTACTGCGCGTAAGGTGCATCCGGCGGCACCAAAAGATCTGGATGGACCGCCGCATTAGTTGGTGGAGGTTTTACGACAACTTCTGGTGTCAGAGAAGTACCCGGCGGACTGTGACTTTGCAGCTGGGACTGTGACTGTGTCTCTAGCACAGCCGAGGAAGTCGAAGACGATGTAGTGCCGTGCACCATGTAACTGTAATGGACACGGCGTGTATGCTTACGAGGTGCCATATTTGTAGTACCTACAAAAGAATTTTCAGTATATTAGAAATTGAATGAGATAATATTACATAATTTATAAGTTCTAAATTCTAAATTCCGTACCTACTACATAATATCTAAACAACCTATAAATGTTCTAAATCCTATATCATATATGTTACATAAAAAAAATTGTAGAGAGAAGGGAGAGAGGAATACCTTGGAGATAGAAGGAGGATTGTTGAATGATGGAATGAAATTGCAAAATTGGTGTTGTATATATAAGAATTACGAGTTGTTGTAAACACGTTGGGCAAACAATTTTCGTCGTAAACGAGTTGTAAAGGTAGGATCGAAGTTACAACGTAATCCATGTTAAGAGGTTGGTAAACGTGGGTGCAACGTACCGTAACGGTACATTGCATGTAATTAATTAGAAAACGTCGTAAATGCGTTGGCCCAAGAGAACGTTGTAAAAACGTTATTAAGGGCCAACATCTTTACGACGTTTTATAGGGCCAACCCCTTTACGAAGTTTCTTATCATTTTTTTTCTAAGTGTTTTCACAAATTTTTTTTATAAGTGTTTTTACGATGTATTCGTCTTTACGATGTTATCTTTTCAACGACTATTTATATGTTTTTGCGTTTTGAAACATAAGTAATCTATTAAATTCAAATGATTAAAAAACTTTTATTGATATAATGTAAATTACATCAATATAGTAATGTAGATTGTTCGTACATGTTAAACCGTACTATCAATCAGATTCTTCACCATTACTACTATTTCCACTACTCGGATTATTGCTTTCCGCAAACTCATCACGTTCCTCGTTGTCAACATCTTCTACATGGAGATCTTTGTATTCTTGGTTTTCCGGATCAATAAGCACCACAAGCTCTATAGCTTGATCGGGCACTTCAATAGATGTACATGATTCTTCTTGCAAAGGTAAATCTCCACCTCCAATAGTTCGCTCACGAGGAGTAATCTTCACTGTAGCCAACCGATTGATTCCAGACTCTTTGATCCTTGGATATGGAATGAAGCTAACTTGCTCTGCTTGCGATGCTAAGATGAAAAGCTTAAATTTGTTGTATTTTCTCCTCCAATTTACATCCACAACTCTAAATTTGTTGTAACGGACACCTCTGTTAATTACATGATCAAACCAGTCACATTTGAATAGCACAATTTTCAACCCAATTAGTCCCACAAATTCCACTTTGATACTCCCCAATTGGCCGTTGCACGCCTTACAGCGTACTCAAAGGTGTGAAATGTGTATCCTCTGGTGAATTACATGGGTGATGTTGTTATCTTAGCAATATGACCTTGGATCAAATCATGAAACCATGGTGGGTAGAATGGATCATCATAGTCAACCTGTATACACATGTAAAAATTAATCATAACGTAATTAGAATTCTCGTATTTATACAATTTACTCTTACTTGGCCTTTCAACCAGAGTGAAAAGTGCATATCTTTCTGCGTAAATACTTCTGCATATGAAATTCCTTCAATAGTTTCTTTTACCTGACTAACAAATAAACTATATACATGTATATAAATATGTTAATTTAAAAACTAATACTAGACACATTTCATTAAATATATACAATTCATATACATATATATATACCTTTCAAACGTAAGCACCTTAGTACAATTCAGAAGTATATATGTGTGTGCCGCGTGGCGGTCTTCGGGACTACTCCACCAAACTTCTTTAAATTTGCCACTGAGACGCCCAATTGGGGAAAAGATATCAGGAACTCCCTGTACTGCATAAGTTTGGGCAGCACCACCATCATCATATCTCCTATGTGCTCTTTTTCGTGTGTGAACGGTGGGTGCAAAGTAGTACGATGTGAAATGCGACGTTTCAACTGTCAGACTACCAGCAACGATTGACCCTTTGACTTTTGACAGATTCTTTGCTTTGCCCTTAAGAGTTTTCATAAAACGCTCAAATGGGTACATCCATCAAAAATGAACAGGTCCAGCTAGTAGTGCTTCGTGAGTAAGGTGCATTGGGAGATGTTCCATAACATCAAAGAACGAAGGAGGAAAAATCTTCTCTAAGTTGCACAACAAGAGCGATATATTTGTTGAAAGTTGTTCCAAACCTTCTACTGTGATTGTTCGTGCACTCAAATCTCTAAAAAAAGCTCCAATACCTATAATATACAGCGCACATTATAAGAGTTATATATATATATAGGTTTATGTCCATTATTAAATTATGTTAAACAAATACCTGCAAGTGCTTCGTGTACATTTTTTGGAAGTAACTCGGCCAAAGCAAAGGGTAGTAGTCGTTGCATGAACACATGACAATCATGACTTTTCATCCCTGTAAACTTTTGCCCTTGCTCAACACATCTTGAGAGATTCGAAACATAACCATCAGGAAACTTCACCTCTGATGACATCCAATTTAATAACGCTGTTTCCGCCTCAGATGACAACCTAAATATCAGAATTGGAATTTTGCCGTCGCTTTTGATATACAACTCACTCTTAGAACAAATAGCTGGTAAGTCTAAACACGAATTTCTGTTATCCTTTTTCTTACCAGCCACGTTTAGAATCGTATGCATGAGATTTTCAAAAAAATTCTTCTCGATGTGCATCACATCCAAATTGTGTCTAATCAACAAATCTTTCCAATACGACAGCTCCCAAAATATACTATTCTTATGCCAGTTATGATGTCATCCGTAATAGTCCGGCATATTATTAGGAACGTGCCAATTACCTCCTCGAGGAACAGTTTCTAAAGCGCCGTAATAATCCATGTTTGCTTCGATTTCCTCTCCCTATAGATACAATGGTGGGGGAGCCTTTACCTGAACTTTACTCCTGAATATAGTCGTGTTCCGTCTGTACAGATGGTTAACTGGAAGAAATCGACGATGATAATTAAACCAAGACGTCTTCCTACCATGCTTCAGTTGAAATGCATCTGTCCTCCCAAGGCAATACGGACAAGCTGATCTCCCATGTGTTGTCCAACCTGATAATATTCCGTAGGCAGGGAAGTCACTTATCGTCCACATAAGCATCACCTTCCTCGTAAATTTTTTTTGGGCAGAACAATCATATGCTCGAACCCCGTGCGTCTATAATTGTTTCAGCTCATGAATCAGAGGTTGCAAAAACACGTCAAGAGATCGTTTCAGATGATTAGGAGCAGGAACTAGTATACTTAGGAATAAAAATTCTTTTTCCATGCACATCCCCTGAGGAAGGTTATAAGGCGTGAGGATTACTGGCCACAATGAATATTGTCTGCCAGACATTCCAAACGGACTAAAATCATCGGTGCATAGAGCAAGATAAACATTCCTAATATTCCTAGCAAATTCTTTGTGTACCATATTAAAATGTTGCCACGCCTTTGCATCTGAAGAATGATTAATCTCTCCATTCGTCTGTGAATGCTTTGCATGCCATCTCATCGCGGCTGCTGTTCTTTCCGACTGATATAACCTCTTCTACCTATTAGTTATTGACAAATACCACATTCGTTGATACGATACCTTTTTACACCCACTCCCTTGTGCCTTATATCTTGGCTTCTTACAGAACCGACATTCTTGTAACACATCATCATCTTTCTAATAGATCATACAATTATCTATTCAAATATCAATAGTTTCGCAAGGCAACTCAAGACTATAAACCAATTTATGCGTCTCATAATATGAGTCAGAACAGACATTGTCTTCCGGCAAATACTCTTTGAGCAAATCAGTCCACATATTCATGCATGACTGAGATAAATTACACTCTGTTTCAATATTCATCATCTTAGTTGCCAATGATAATTTAGACAAAACTTCTCTACATCCCTTGTAGAGAGGCTGGTTTGCAGCATCTAGCATGTCATAAAACCTTTTTGCATCTAAATTAGGTGCCTCAGAAACTATAGGTTGATCAGTATTAGTTTCCTGAAATGCATCTGTGACCATCTCATACATCCTATCATGCTCTACAACCCCATGAATCTCATTCTGATAACCAACATCATGCAAATTACTTGATTCACCTATATTAGCATCACCATTTTTAAAATTACTACTACTTGCTTGGTCATTCCCACCAACACTATCACCTTCCCCATGATGAAACCAAATGTAATAATGTGGTCTAAACCCTCTATTTAATAGATGATTCCAAACAGTTTCTACTCGGGCGAATTTCATATTTTTGCATTTCCGACAAGGACATAACATCTTACCCGATTCAACCGTGATTTCGGATTGACTAGCCTGATGCATGAATATTTCTGCCCCGTTCATAAACTCCTTTGTCACGATTCCGGCAGCATCTCTATGCATGTACATCCACTTCCGTTGCTCGAATATATCTCCACCAAAAGACATTTTTGGATTTTTTCCCAAAACTGATTTTTTTCCTCTCTACTAAGTTTTTTTTATTGTTTGATGTTGTGATTTATGAAGAGAGTCCTCCTCCTTATATAGGCAAAAAATTAACGATGATCTTACAACTTCAAACAAAATACGAGTAATTTACAACGTATGTACCTAACCATAAATATCTAATTTTAAATTTCATCCTTAAATAGTTGTAAACTAGTTAGTTGTAAAAGAGTTGCAAAGTAAAGACGTTTTAACAATGAAATTTGAAATGTAACAACGCCTTTACAACATACATTAGAATTTTATTTAAACCATTTACGTAACACAAAAAACATGTTTACCTAATTTCATATTTCGTTTTTAACTCGATGTAAAAGATTGAGATCGTAAACGAGTTGCAATTTAGGGACTAATTAACAACGAAATGTATTAGAAATGGCAAAGCGTTGTCAAAACGTCGTAAAATCCCAACTAGTTTACAAAGAAATTTTTTGTTGTCCGTTTACAACTCCTTTACGATGAAATCTCTTAGCTTTGTAAAGGAGTTGCAGAAACGTCTCAATTTTACAACGTCCCAAAAACGTTGTAAAATTGCGTCCCTAAACTAATGTTCTCTTGTAGTGATACTCCTGTTGCTCTTGATGATTCTTATCATATACATGTGTATACATCTGAGCATTCTGGGAATTCAATAGAACCTGTTTTAGAATTTGTTGACACATCTGCATCATTCAAGACTGATTTGCCGGTTAGACAAGCTTCAAAATCTGCGATTGGTTTTGAGTCGTTTTTAGGTCCCAAAGCCATTCATATACCATTGGAGGCTGCAATCCTGCATCTTCTCAATACTACCACTACAAGAAAAATGGTCATTTTCTAGGGAAATTTGCGACACCAAAATGGTGTCGCAAAAATGCTATGCCATTGCGACATCCTTGCGAGGCCAAAGTGGGCATCGCAATGGCCTAGCAAACTTGCGAGGCCGAGAAAATGTCGCAAGTTTGCGATGTCATTGCTAGTCGTTTGCGACACTATTGCGAGGCACGTTAGTATGTCGCAAATCCATTGCAAACTTGCGACGTTGTCGCGAGACATTTTCGCCATCGCAGATTTGCTACATATTTGCGTGGTTTCTGCGTGTGCCTTTGGCGACATCGCAAATCCGTAGCAGACCTTTTGAATTTCCCTATAAATATCCCCCACATGACAATTTTTATTGACACCAAACAAGAATTAAAAGAGAGAGAATCTAGAGAGAGAAATTGTCTTCCAAAAAATTTAAAATAAATTACGATTCGGGAAATAATGACGTCGGAACATGAAGTGTTCACTTTACGATGATGGATGTATAACAGAAGGGATATGGAGACTAGAGAAGTGACGAAGGAGTTCCGAGAGGGGTTGCGGGCATTTATAAATCAGGCGGCAAATAACCCACATACTCCAAATGATGGTAACATTTTTTGTCCATGTTTAAAGTGCGGGAACAAGAAATATTTGAATATCGATATGGTAAAAAGACACGTTTATAATAGAGGATTTACTCCAAACTATTATGTCTGGTTTTCGCATGGGGAAGGATATAGTATGGGTGGTGAAAGTAGTAATATGGGTGCTCGTGGTAATGATCTAGGGAGTCAAGAATATGCTAATAACAACTATGGTGGTAGTATGTTTGAAAACTACGCTCATCTACAAGGAAATATGTCACATGATATGGTTACAGATGCATATCATGGGTATTTTCCTGGTGTTGTTGAAAATATTACGGAAGAACCTAACCCGGAAGCAAAACAATTTTATGATATGCTAGATGCTGCTAATCAACCCATCTATGAGGGATGTAGAGATGGTTTATCTAAACTATCATTAGCATCTAGGCTAATGTCTATTAAAAGTGAAGGAAACATAAGCGAGAGAAGTATGAATCAATTTGCTGATTTGCTTAAAGAATATTTGCCGGAAGATAATAATTCTGCTGCGAGTTATTATGAAATGCAGAAAGTGGTTGCGGGTCTAGGATTACCATCTGAAATGATAGATGTTTGTAGTGAAAATTGCATGATTTTTTGGAAAGATGATGATAAGCTGCAGGAATGCCGTTTTTGTGGAAAGCCAAGATACCGTGCAACGAACGGAAGGACGCGTATCCCGTACAAACGTATGTGGTACCTTCCAATCACTGATAGGCTGAAACGATTATATCAATCGGAGAGAACCGCATCTGCAATGAGATGGCATGATGAACATAAAGTAAAAGATGGGGAGGTTACACATCCTTCAGATGCAAAGGCGTGGAAACATTTTCAAGCGGTGCATTCTGACTTTGCTAAAGAGTCAAGGAATGTATATCTAGGTTTATGCACTGATGGATTTAGCCCATTTGGTTTATCCGGTAGACAATATTCTCTATGGCCTGTCATATTGACACCGTATAATCTTCCACCGGATATGTGCATGAGAAGAGAATTTTTGTTTATGGCTATTCTAGTGCTAGGTCCTAGTCATCCGAAGCGTTCCCTCGATGTGTTCTTGCAACCTCTGATACACGAGCTTAAGCAGTTATGGTATAGGGGTATATGCACATTCGATTACGCGCAGAAGCAGAATTTCAACATGCGCGCTGTTTTGTTGTGGACAATAAGTGACTTCCCGGCGTATGGTATGTTATCAGGATGGACGACCCATGGAAGGCTATCTTGTTCATATTGTATGGGTTGGTCAGATGCATTTCAATTAAAGCATGGGAAGAAATCATGTTGGTTTGACTGTCATAGGCGGTTTTTGTCCATGCATCATCCATATAGAAGGAACAAGAAATTGTTCAAGAAAAATAAGGTTGTGCGTGTTCCTCCACCAACATACATGTCAGGCAGTGAAGTGTTGGAGCAAATAGATCATTATGGTGCTCAAGAAACATGTGAACGTGGGGGAAATTGGCACGTGGTAGGAAACATGCCTGACGGATACGGTGAATCTCATAATTGGCACAAGAAGAGTATCTTTTGGGAACTCCCGTATTGGAAAGATCACTTGTTACGGCACAATCTTGATCCGATGCACATTGTTAAAAACTTTTTTGACAACGTGATGAATACGATTTTAAATGTACAGGGCAAAAGTAAAGATAATTTGAAAGCTAGGTTGGACTTGGCCGAAATTTGTGCAAGACCCGAACTACATATCACAACGGATGGAAAGCAACCAATTCTGATATTCTGTATGTCAGGAGAAGCTAAACAAGCGTTGTTTAGTTGGATTTCTTCAGATGTCAAGTTTCCGGATGGCTACGTGTCTAACATTTTTCAAGGTGTATAGAGCAAGGGAAAAAAATCTATGGTATGAAGAGTCACGATTGTCATGTATTCATGCAGCGACTTCTTCCTTTCGCATTACTTGAGCTGCTTCCAACTATCGTCCATGAATCAATCTCCGGTAAATGATTTTTTTGATTTGATTTGTTTAATTTTTCTTAGTATTACATTGATTGACTATTAATAATAATTTTATTACATTTAGGGATCGGTGCATTTTTTAGGGATCTTTGTACCCGAACACTAACATTGGATGGCATTGCTCAATTAGAAAGTAACATTCCATTGTTGCTTTGTAATTTGGAAAAGATCTTTCCTCCTGCATTTTTTGACGTGATGGAACATCTCCCAATCCCACCTACCACACGAAGCTGCCCTCAGTGGGCCCGTACAATTTAGATGGATGTACCCGTTCGAGAGATTCATGGGCCATCTTAAAAGGAAAGTTAAAAACCAAGCAAAAGTGGAAGGATCGATTGTGGCTGGAAGTCTAATTGAGGAAACATCACATTTCACATCGCAAAACTCCAAATTCTGGCATTTCTGATGGGTCTGGTTTGAAAGCCGATTTTTTTCGACAAATGGAGAAGATGGGTCGAAGAAATACTAGGGATTTTGGTTCTTCTAAACGAGTGCAAAGTAGAAGAAGCTGCAATCGACGCCATTTTCGCTACTACCCAATCTTCCTTCACTCGATAAGGTTGTGACTTAATAAGAGAAAGAGATAAAGCCAGAGCAACAAGAATGTTTGGTTAAGGTTTGGTTTAGCACTTTTTTGCAAACCAAACCCGATAGAAATTGGAGTCACGGTTTAACCGGATTAACTCACTACAAAACGTCGTCATTGTTATGATTGTTACAGTGCAAAATCAAAAACCTCAAAAACCTCTTTCGTTCTTGTCTCTTTCACAACATTGCAGCCATGGTCGATGGAGAACTTGGAATCCTACGCGGTTATGAGCTACGACTCGTCCGGTGCACAGTCTCTTTACCACCTCCAGATACTTCTCTCGAATCCCAGTCCGGAACTCATTCACACGATTCTCTTATAAGATCTCTTCTGTCTTCAATCGAGGCTGGACACTATCTTGGAGCTCTAGCTTCCGATGCTACTAGACTGATATTCGGTGATACCAAGTTGGACCTGGTCGACTCGGTTGATTCTGCCGAGCAAGTTTACTCCGAGCTTCTTGACAAGGTTGAATCGTTCGTGATGAAGGTTGAATCCAAGTTTACTCCGAGCTTGTCAGATTTTTACTTACTCATCAAAGAGTTCTACATGAGCGATCTTCATCTTTGTTTGATATGTTGCAAGTCTATATGGCTGAAGCTCTAGGCCATTTTGGAGGATTGGAAAAAGTGAAAAGCTATTGGGATGCCAAGTTGCTACAAGAGGAAGCTTCATCCATCACGTCAACCATCCATCTAGAAGCATGCGTATTGCAGTATATATATGGACGGATTGATCCTTGTCTGTAAGTTATCACTGAGACGGTATTGTCCTTGCTTACTTTTTAAATGTTTATGGCTGCGCAGGATATTAACACAGGTTACTTCCGTTTTGCCTCATGGTTCCCCTTTTAAAAAGAAAATTCATGGTTCCCTTTTAAAAAGAAAATAGTAGAGGTTTGCAACTCATGTACTCGCAAAGTTGAGTTTGTAAATCACACATCTATATAGTTGTTACTCTCGTTTCTAATACATACCATTTTGTGAATTAATCTTTTCTACTGCTATAGCATATTGGTCTTGCTTTAGAATAAAATTGTCAGGTTACAGCTTGAATCTGCTAAAGCTGCAGCGGGGCTCGAGTTCTCTGTTACTGGAGCTCTTGGATTTCGTACTATTCACCAAGTATGCATAAGATATATTTTTCTGATATATATATATACGGCTTTGTTATTCCAAATTCCTCTTATTTTGCTATAGGTTGATCCAAAGGCACAAATGTTTTGACAGCCAATACTAGTTCCAGTGGGGACATCAGGCTGGTCTCTGATAAAGCTGATGTTGGACCTTATGAAGCTTGGGGGTGTGGAAAAACCTGAAGTATATATGACTCCCAAACTAGTGAACAATGAGAGTGAAGCTGGCAAAGATTTTGCACCCTTAAAACCAGTTGAACAGGCATTGATTTTGGCTCAGTGCCTTCTAATTGAAAGGGGTAGTCGGAATGATGAGATGCAAAGTAAGTGAACTCGAGTTCATGTGTTAATCATGATCAATTTCAA
>JAKUCM010008560.1:0-17146 GCA_023374145.1 Lepidium sativum | reverse complement strand
ATAATTTACCAAACATATATATATATATATATATATATTACTTTTAGTTAACAAATTATACTGAGCTTTATGTTTGCATAGCACTTGAAGGATTGTTTTTGAGATTTGTGCAGTATAACATTGCAGGAATGTCGTGTTCAAGTTAAGAAGTAGATTTTCCACATGTTGTGTTTGATGTGATGGTACATTATATGTGCATCTACCATATGCAGCTGAACTCGATGGCCTTGTGCAATATTGTTGGAAGTATCCATTTAGACGGTTTTCTTAAGAAGTTTAAAAGCAAAGCAAAAATTAAAAGATATGTGGGCTGGATTGATTGTGCATTTATACTTGAATGATAAGATATCTTACTTCACAAAGTGGTTTTTGCATTCGCATGTCCGAGCAAATAAAAGGTAAATATAAAGTACTTTGTTATTAGTAGTATTCATTTTATTATAAAATTAACAAATTTATGTTTCCAAAGGGCATCAAGATATGATGAAAGTGAAGCCCCTGTATTATCCAATATATATAACCCGATTTATTTACATGTCGGTCGTCCAAATGAAAAAAGTAAACAAATATGGATAAATGATATAGACAAAATCTCTGCACATCCTATTATATAAAATTAGGTTTAAAAGAGTTAATATTTCAACGAAATTATCCGTCATGTCATATCCAATTATACAAAATTATGTAGTATCTTATTATATCGTGATATATAAAGTTTGATTTTAAAACTTTGTAATCAACAAGATTATTCATTGTGTCAAATCCTATTATATAAATTTGGGTTTAAAAAATAGTAACATGACTCATCCACATGTCAAATCCAACTATTCAAGATTTTGCAGCATCCTATTATATCATATTAAATAAAGTTAGGTTTCAAAATTTAGTATTCAACAAAATTCTTCCACCTGTAAAATCCAATGATCCAACATTTTACAATATTTTTATATATTTTAATAGTTTTTTAATTTTTTTTTTATATTTATAACAAAATATCTAACACTATTCACAATCATAGCAAAGAAAATTTATAAATCAATGAAATTCTTCTATATTTAAAATTCAATGATTTAAATTTTTTCAATATCCTATTATATGAAGTTTGGTTTCAATAATTATTAATCAAATAGATTCTTAAATATCATCTAAAATATAATACGAGTATAAGTTGGTTTAAAAAAATAGCAATAAACAAAATTCTTAAATATTACTTAATATATATATACATATATATATATATATATATATATATATATATATATTACTAAGAATCTTAAGAATCTCGTTGATTACTCAACAAGGTCACTCGAGTGGACTTCATCAAAGTGGCCACTTATCCGACTTGTTGTATTTTTTTCTTCGTGTTGACTTTTTTGGGGTTTGCCAAAAAGGGCATAAATACACCTTTTAAGCAATTGATGCAACTATTTTGATTGTACTATAAGTGATGTCTCGTAAAAGAGGCAATAATGTCATTAGTTATAAATGATGTTCAATGACATATAATGTGTTATTTATTAATAAGTGATTCTATATATTTTCATTTATATAGTAGTGAGTCACCGAATACTATATATATGAATTGAAATAGTTTGGTGGGTGTTGTTGAACGACTTAAAGACGTTATCTTGCAAGGGTAGTGATCGTTCCAGCAATTTGAACATTTTGATCTTGGAGGTGTTCTTGAGCTAGGCGTTTTTTTCTCTCAATTAGTAGGACCTTGATTTTGTGTTTAACGTGTGCGAGCCATCCTACAAGCAAATTTCCTCTGCATACACCAACATAAAAAAAGAAGTTGTCGTGGGAAATTACCTTGTTTTAGCGTTGTGATGGATTAGGCTAAGCGTGGAAGTTGGTCCGCCTGGTTCTAATACTAGCTTAGCGTGGCGCAACGTCGGATCTGGATCACTAGATCATATATCTTTCATATGTTGATGGAAATGAACAGGTGATGGAGCTTCACGTGCAGATCTAAATCTACCAGCTGACAGATATCGCAGCTATGAAGGCCTCTCGCGAGATCTATACAGATATGCTACACCTAAGTGAATTGATACAACCTAAAGACCATAGGTTGAGCTGCATAACTCTAGGTTCATACAGATCAGACTTCTAGACGTGGGAGGTATGAGCCTATTATGACGGCTAGGATTGGCTAGGTGATTCCTCAGGGTTTCGAGAATTCTCTCTGATTTTTATAAACTTTCTGAAAATAATAAAGAGTTTACATATTTATAAGGAATTCCATAAGGAAACCCTAATAACCTAATGGGCTACGAGCTGACTAGTATAATCCCTAATTATTAATGAAGCAAATGGGCCTTAAAATGATCCAACCAAAAACAAAATTGCAAATGAGCCATGTTAATGGACCTTGTGTAAAACAAGAAAGCCTTATGATAGTTGAATTTATGCCCTTCAAGTGAACTTGATAAGGCTCGTGGCCGAGTTTTTTAAGTCCATGGTACCACGTTACACCATAATCCATCTAATGAGCCTCGGTTTTGCATCCTTCTTTTAGAGAACGTATCTTAAAGCAACATGACCAGTATAATCACCTTCAAACCCATTAGATACAACTTGAACTTCTCAAAGGAAAACACAATATCAAGGTGTTCTTGCTTAGAGGTAGCATACTTACATTGTGCATCATTCAAGGTCTTACTCGCATAGTATATGACATACAGTTTCTTATCTTTTCGCTATCCCAAAATAACATCAATTGTGTAGTCGCTAGCATCACACATCACCTCAAAAGGTAGTTCTCAGTCTAGTGGTTAGACAATCGATGCACTCACAAGAGCTCCTGTAAAAACCACAATGTCCCATAGAAATACCACAAATTCTAATCCTCTTGACCGAATCAGACGGATGTACACTCGTCATTACCATGATCTTGGTGCCATCAACTCGATCCCATTCTATGAATATCTTGTGACCAAGCAGGTTTCCATCTCTCCCCATAAAATGGTATTTCTCCTAGTTTAGCACGAGATGCATCTCCTCAGAGCGCTAATGTACCCTACACAAATTAGAAAGACACAAAGAGAAAGAAGATCCATATGCTGAAAAATCGTCCATGAGAACTTCCATAATATCTTCTATTAGGTTAGTAAAAATGGGCATCATGCAGTGTTGGAAAGTTGTTGGAGTGTTACATAGTTCAAACGATATTCTACGGTAAGCAAAAATGCCATAAGGACATGTGAAAGTTGTCTTCTCGTGATAATCCAGGTGAATAAGGATCTGAAAGAAACTTGAATAACCATCTAAGAAACAGTGGTAAGGATGTTTTGCCAATCTCTTAACCATTTGGTCAATGAACGGAAAAGTAAAGTGATCCTTTCTAATACCAACATTTAGTTTCCTATAATCGATACACATCCTATGCCATGTAACAATTCTAATTGGTATTAATTCGTTCTTCTCATTTTTAACTACAGTCACACCCCCTTTCTTAGGAACTACATATATTCACATGACTAACCCAATTACTATCAGAAATAACATATATGATTCCATCCTTTAGGAGTTTTCTAATCTTTTTCTCAATAAATTTATTAGATTTGGGTTTTTTGATGTTATAAAGAAGTTATCGATTCATTTTCCAAATGTATCGTATCATGCAAAGATCAGGAGAAATTCCAGTGATATCATGAAGAAAATAACCTAAGGCTTTATGATAATTGCGAAGTTCAAACAAAAGCAGTGCAATCTCAACATTTTTAAAACTCGATTAATGATCACATGATAAGTAGAATTGAAACAAAGAAATGTGTATCGTAGCCATGGTGGAAGTGTCTTTAACTCGACCTTTGGAGCTTTCAATTGAATCCAATGATTGCCGAGTTATGTAGAAGAGGTTAATGCATGTGCATCTAAGGAAACTTAAGAAACCTTTTTCCTATTCTCTTACTCGAATCAAGCATTTTTGCATACGAACTTGTATCCTCGTCAAATAAACCATGCTCACTTTCAGCTCTAGTCAAAACAATACCCAGAGGAATGTCAAAAAAGATTTCCTCTGTAATCTCATCAGCTACCTCTACTGAATCTTCGACCATAAATGACATTTCATCTAGCATGGTTCTCTTTAGCATCTTGTCCATCTCGAACTGCATGAATATGTCTCCCAAGTGGAGATATATTCAATCATTCTTGACATCAATGATGGCCCCAACAGTTTTTATGACTTCTTTGGTGGAATAGGATAGTTAACTTTAGGCACATATACCCTCTCAATAACCGGTAGGGCATCCTGAACAGAATTTGGTGTAGCCTCATCGTGATACTTGGTAACAATCTCATTATCCTTAGTCACCTCAATAACCACATCATCCATTGCACTCTTCTTTGCAACATGCTCAAGCATTCTTCCATTTCTAAGTGTGATGGCATTACAATTCCTAAAATTATTTTAGTACTCCTAGAGGTCTCCAAATCGCCTTGGCAGTATGAGTAACCTAAATGTCCAAGTTCTTTACATGTGTACATACTGCCTTATACTTGTTATTGAGATTGTTGTACAGGTCATCTTACTTTGCATTAATCACCACTAAGGACTTCAAATAGTTCTGAAGTAGTTGTTGTATAAGAGCTTTAAGCTCACAAAGTGAGTTGTTGGAGGAACTAGCAGAGGCCTAATACCGAGGCTGAGATGGATACTGAAATAATATGAAAGTTTGTTGGAAGTTGCTTGTGCCCGAATTATGCACAAAGAGTTTATGATAATTCTAACCAGAGCCCAAATTTGGCATGAACTGCTTTCTCTGAAAGTTCTGGTTGTAGCTTATTTGCTCCTGATTGTGCATGACTTCATGATTCTGCATAAAGCTTATATTATGCATGAATGGTTTTCCCCGAAAGTTCATTGAAGTATGTGCCAACCCTTGTGGCGGATAAAATAGATACTGAGGATTCTTGACATTTGTGCTCCTATAAGAAATATTAGAGGAATTGAAACCCTTGTTTTCATGAATCCTTTGTTCTGTGATAAACTTCCACCACTCACGTAATTGATCTCCATCTGATCATTAGACTCTTCCAAACCTTCTTGGATGAAAGCAACGTCTTGCGTATCATCACATTGATGCATGCTTCTTTGGTTCACCTTGTGAGCTTTATTCAGAATATACAACTTAACAGTCAATTTGTCAATCTTTTGGTTTTCAAGATTGGTGACACGTGCAAAACGATTATATCTAGGACAATGACTAATCAAACTTGCAGCTAAGTTCTCAATGAGAATAAACGTTTACTCTCTTGTCTTTGTCATAAAATCCTCATTGCTAACAACATTGAGAGTGTTCATGTACTCCCATTTGACATCTCCATAGAAAATGTTGAGTATCTACCCATCGGTATACCCATGGTTTGGACATTCTTTGCGATACTCCTTGAACCTCTCCCATGCCTAACAAAATGACTTACTAGTATGCTGCTGAAATGCGGTGATCTTGTTTCTCAACGCACCAGTCTTGGACTTAGTGTAGAAATGATTCAGAAATGTAGCTCTAATTGCTTTCAGAGGAGTCAAAGATCCTAGAGGAAGAGATTTCAAACATTTTAGCGCTATCTTCCACAGAAACATGGAACAACTTGCACTTAAGATAGTGAGCAAGGACTCCATTAGAACTCGTGGTACGCACATCTCCTCATAGTTCACAATCTGGTACATTGGGTTCTCAGCTTGTAGGCCATGGAAAACATACTGCTTAATCAACATAATCATATGAGGTTTAATATGAAATTCTTGCCTATGTATAGGAGGAGGACGGATGCAGACAAGTTCTGATGTAATTGATCAGGCGTGTTCATATCACCTATAACACGACATTTTCCATGTTGTTGTTGTTCTTGAAACCCACATGCATCACTATTCTGATGAACATCCTGATTTTGACTATATTAGTCGTTATTGTTAGTTGGAGCCTATGGAAGGTCATGATCATTCATTGTAGCACTATTTTCTCGAGCTCGTCTATTTCTTATCTTGAGAGTGCTTTGCCATCAAAGTTCAAGAGATTCTCAGAGCCTTGACATCTTCTGACCATAAACCTGAATCATAGAAGAAAACCAAAATAGAAACGTAAGTAAAAGACATCATAGACTAAAATTTAGTCTCAAATCAAAAGGTAACAAAATTGGCCCCCGGAAACGGTGCCAAAAACTTGATACACATAGTTTTAACCTTACAAAATCTACTGCAAGTGCACATCAAACAAAGTGGTAAAAAGGAACCAAATGCACAAAGACCAAGTTGTTACACAAGCAATCGTTAGAGTAAACTTAAGCTAACACAAAACATGAATATGGTGATTTAATTAAATAACGGAATGTAGACTAACGATGGAAATTAGTTAAATAAGATATTAAGTTCACGGTAATTCTCAGGAAATCAAGGTTATAGCTTAGGTCTCTATCCAGGGAATAATTCACAAGCAATTATTGAACAGAAAATACAAATGTCTAGAAAACTCATTTTCATGCAATAGATTATTATATCTAGCAACCTAGTATTCTAAATTGTCTTTTGAACTTAGAGTTCTAAATACGCATTAAAGTTCAAGTACAATAAGTTCACAATCTAACTTAATATCAACATTTGTTGGTGAAGGAAAAATTGCTAATCTAAGTTCTTTCATGCATTTAATAAAAAAAAATTGGTGTGTTAAACAACCTAATATCATAAGTTAGATGATCAGTCTAACTTAACCATTACAATTAATATTAGATGAAGAACACAATATATAAACTATATTTAGACCCAACTCATTGATTCCCTAAAATGTCTGGAGAACCTTAAACTTGATTAATAAACTACTCAGACATGGCAAAAAGTAATGAAGATTAAGAATAGATAAACATAGCCATGAAACTAAATTAAATAGAATAAAAATTTACATATCTTCTCAAATTGTTGAATACAATGAAATCCCTTGCTTAAAGCTTGCAAAAACTCAAAAGGTGTTAGAACTGAATAGTGAAAGAATAGTCTGAAAAGAGGCAAAAATCTAATTTTAATAACCTAAAATTTGATATGGTATAATTTGAGTCAAACAAGAAAAAATTAGGTGTAAAATCGTGGATTTTCGTAAGAATTGGTCTGGACCAATCAATCTGGCTAGTGGACTGATTGGTCCCTTACTTGAGAATAGATCGGTCTTCTAAGAATATTTATGTCTAATGAAGTTATAGTTTTTCTTGGACACGAGATCGATTAGTCTTGAGGTCATATCGATAGATCTTGGGAAATTGGTCGATCTCATGAACTCATGTATTTTTCCCGGATATAGGATCAATCGGTCTGAGCTTGTAAATCTTCCAATCTTGATGATTTTTGTCTCATTCCGTGCTTTAAGTGCCCAAATCCTATTCTAGGTTTTTTTACTTGAAAAGAAACTTAAAGAACTATAAAAAGACTTGAAAAACCATTGAAATTGTGAGTTGGAATGCATATAAAACGTAAAACATCAATATTTATTCGGCAATTATGTGGACTGTGTTTAGGCTTAGTTTGTTGTATTTTCTCAAGTAAATCAAATAGAACTGGTTATGTGAATATAGTTATAGACTGGAGTAGAAAATTTTCTCGTTATTTCCAATCAAGATAGAGCCTACTGAATTGAAACATTTGTGCTTTATTTTTCCTATATATAAAGTTACTTTTGAAGTTTGTCTTACTCTCATATAAGGTACATACTTTAGATTAAACTGTTTTATGTTTGACATTATATTTGAAGATAATATTTCGAGATCGAACACTGTCTTTAGTATAATGCAAAACATAAATCCTAGTGTAGATGTTTATGTCTAATATTTGCTATGTATACTCAACGATTGGTTGATTTTTGCAACAAGTATAAGTATATATATATATATATATATATATATATATATATATTTGTTGGCAAAAAAGGAAACACAAATCTCAAATAAATGTTTTCATGCTTGATTAGAAATCTCAAATATATAGAGCTTCTCAAATAAATTTTGTGACTTACATTAAATCTATCTATAAATTGTTCATCTAATAATAGGGTGTAGAATCTGAGACTGGAATCAAATTTAACATCTAAAGGAAGAAGGTAGTTTCTCAAATTTTGTTGTTCTTTAACTGAAGCTGATTTTGTGGTACTTGATCTGATATTACTAGGTGGAGTTTTGTTGGAATTAGCAACGAAGATTAAGGCAATAAGCTTAGTCTTGATCTCTCTGTTTGTTTACCAGAAATAGAAGAGAGAGACTCAAGAATAAATCATTGCAGGGCCACCTTTGGAGCATTCTTGAAACAGAAATGAAGTTTGAGCTAACACATGATTAGTGTTACTTTTGATCTCTGATCTTCCTGTGTTGCAGCAGGAAATTCTGGAGCTTTTGCAGAGCTGTTACAACACTTGTAAAAGAAGCTCTTGTTCTGTGTATAAGAGTGTGGATTGAGCTGAATAAAGACAGCAGCCGAGAACCTTTTTATTAACAAGAGAAAGCAAAATATACAATTGGGTGTAAGCTTGTGTTGTGTATGTAAGGGAGAGACAATACAAGAGAGAAATAGGATCACACTGTAAAGAGGGTCTAGATTTCTTCTTGTATTAGATCCTTTGATGTTAGTGGATTTCGGGGATAGTCCCGAAGAGATGTAAGTGAGGTTGTTAACTCCCCACCGAACTCGTTAAACTTTCTGTTTTCTGCATCTTTTTCTCTTATCTCTTCATCCTGCAAGCTTTTTTCTCCTTGCTATTCTTCAGTTCAAGTTCAAGCAAAGCCATTGTTACTCTTGTGTTTCATACAGAAAGAAACAGAGGAAACAAAGCATCTATTTTTCTCAACAGATTGGTATCAGAGCTTGGTTCGTTGGTGGTGACTCTGTAAAGAAGAACAAACTTGGAGAACCATGTCAGTATCAAGGGTTGAAATGGAAAAGTTCGATGAACATGGAGACTATACTCTGTGGAAGGAGATGCTCGTGGCTCATTTGGATATTATAGGCTTAAGCGCAACTTAGAAAGAAATTGTGAGTCTTAAGAAGGATGGATGTCGAGAGGGCTCAAAAGAAGGGAGTAAAGGTGAAAAGGAAGAAACTTTAGAAGAAAAGAGAAAGAAAGCAAGATGTACTATTGTTCAGAGTGTTTCAGATCAAGTACTGAGGAAGATACTAAAAGTAAAAACTGTTGCAGCGATGCTTGAAGCTCTTGACAAGATGTACATGTCCAAGGCTCTTCCAAACCGGATCTATTTGAAGCAGAAGCTATATAGCTTCAAGATGTCTGAAGATCAGCCAATATAAGGAAATATTGATGATTTCTTCGACTCATAGCTGATCTAGAAAGCACAAAAGTAAATGTGTCAGATGAAGATCAAGCTATCTTGTTACTTATGTCTCTTCCTAGACAGTTCGACCAGCTACAAGACACCACAAAGTATGGAACAGGAAGGACCATACTGACTCTAGATGATGTGGTTGGTACTATATATTGCAAGGATCTTGAGTTTGGCTCAAACACAAAGAGCTCAAAGAATCAGGCAGAAGGCTCATATGTCAGGGAAAAAAGGAGACTCAAAATCAAGAAGTAAAGATAGAGACAAGACATCTAAGCAAGAAAGATCTCTATTAAAATCTAAAAACAGAAAGGGATGTTGGATCTGTGGAGAAGATGGACATTTCAAGAACACTTGCCCAAACAGAAAGATCAAGGAGGCTATAAGGCTGAATCATCTAACGGAAAAGGGAACCTGGTAGAAGCAAGTGGTCTACATGTGTAAGCCGTCTCTTCTACTAACATAAATCTTGCAGAAGAGTGGATTATGGACAGAGGATGTAGTTACCACATGACACATAAGAGAGAATGGTTTGATGAGTTAAATGAAGATGCAGAAGGATCTGTCAGAATGGGAAACAAGACAATCTCCAAAGTGCATGGAATTGGCACTATAAGACTCAAGAGTGGAGATGGTCTGAGTGTAGTTCTTACTAATGTAAGATACATTCATGAGATGGACAAAAACCTTCTCTCCCTTGGTAAATTTCAGAAAGTTGGGTACAGATTTGAGTCAAAGAATGGGGTTTTAAGTGTTAAGGCTGGTAGTCAGGTATTGTTACAAGGCAAATGATTTGAGACTATGTACTTACTACAATGGAGACCATGACATGGGGAATCTCTAACAACAGAGAAGTCGCTTGATGAAACTATATTGTGACATAAGAGATTAGGCCACATCAGTCAGAAGAACATTAAAATACTAGTGAAGAAATGTATTCTTGACAGAAAGAAGATCTCTAGTCTTCTCATTTGTGGGGAGCTCTTTCAGTTCCAATGTCTCTCAGCAAGTGTCAATATTTTGCTACTTTTATTGACGACTACTCAAGAAAGACTTGGTTATATTTCCTTAAACATAAAGATGAGGCATTTGAAGCTTTTGTAGAATGGAGTGTGCAGGTCGAGAATCAAGCTGAAAGAAAGATCAAGTTTCTAAGAACTGACAATGGACTTGAGTTATGCAATCATCTATTCAATAAATTCTGCAAGTATAACGGGATCATAAGACATAGAACATGTGCTTATACGCCACAGCAGAATGAATGAATAGAACCATTCTCGAGAATCAAATTTAACATCTAAAGGAAGAAGGCAGTTTCTCAAAGTTTGTTGTTCTTTAATTGAAGCTGATTTTGTGGTACTTAATCTGTCATTACTAGGTGGAGTTTTGTTGGAATTAGCAATGAAAATTTAGCCAATAAGCTTAGTCATGATCTCTCTGTTTGTTTACCAGAAATAGAAGTGAGAGTCTCAAGACTAAACAATTGCAGGACCACCTTTGGAACATTCTTGAAACAGAAATGAAGTTTGAGCTAACATGATTAGTGTTACTTTTGATCTCTGATCTTCCTGTGTTGCAGCAGGAAATTCAGGAGCTTTTGCAGAGCTGGTACAACACTTCAAAGGTTGCAAAAGAAGGTCACAAAAAAAGCTCTTGTTCTGTGTATAAGAGTGTGGATTGAGCTGAAGAAAGACAGCAGCTGAGAACGTTTTTATTAACAAGAGAAAGCAAAATATACAATTGGGTGTAAGCTTGTGCTGTGTATGTAAGGGATAGACAATACAAGAGGGAAATAGGATCACCCTGTAAAGAGGGTCTAGATTTCTTCTTGTATTAGAGCCTTTGATTTTAATGGATTCTGGGGATAGTCCCGGCGAGATGTAGGTGAGCTTGTTAACTGCTCACCGAACTCGTTAAACTCTTTGTGTTCTGCATCCTTTTTCTCTTATCTCTTCATCCTGCTAGCTTTTTTCTCCTTCTTATTCTTCACTTCGAGCTCTCTCTCAGCCCTTGTTACTCTGTTGTTTCATAAAGAAAGAAACAGAGGAAACAGAGCATCTTTTTTTCTCAACAGCTCCGGTAAGTGGCAATTTCTCTTCTTGAATTGGCTCGTTGAGTGTAATCTCCGGTTGATTTCGTCCTTTGTTTTGTGTCCAGGATTGACAAGTGTAACATTTGACGAAGAGGAAGATCAGTTAAGGTATTTATATTCTTTCATGAAATCGATTCATTGTTCTTCTTTTGACGAAATCAAAGCTTTATTCCACATAAGTTACGATGTGATTTTTTCCTCTTTTGTAAGGGTATCAAGATTCCTGAGTAGGAAAGAAAACTAAAAGGAAGTGGAGAAATTGTAACTGAGGACAAGATATATCGCAAAATATTATAAGTTTTTGAAGTAGAAGATACCTTTAGGGTTAATTTTGTTGATTCTCTTTTTAAAATATCTAGTTCAGGGTATCCTCTAGTTCATGATTCTTGAGATTTCTAGTTTTTTTTTTTTTTTTGTCAACTACCTAATTGCTTTTAAATCATGCTCCTACTACTACAGGTAGGGGTTTGATCCCTGGATTTCACTAAATTTTTCGTTGATTTAGGTTTAGATTTTTATAGATCCTTATGAAACGAAAGAAAAACTATGATTGGATAGCTATCAACTTCACTATATTATAATATGTTTGCATATTTATGCGTTATACAACTTAGCTTTGTGCGAGAATATAAGGTATAGCTGGTCAAATATCGAGCTTCATACTATCTTCACTTTGTTTGTTCTCTGACAAGTTTTGCATCCTTATATGCTCTCTGTGAAATTTAAGATTGTGAGATGTTTTTCTGTGAACAATGATCAAATCTTGGATTGTAGTCTCCAACTTTTATGATACCGATAATTCTTTAAACCTGTTGCAATTATCCTTCAATCTGCTGTTATTGATGCTCCCCGTGACCACGACCGTCTACCGTCCTCAATTTTGTTGTTGTTCCGATTTAAGCTCAATTCGAAGGCAAGTCCCTTATACTCTTTTGTTATGAAATTTGTTCCATCTTTAGCTTTTGTAATCAATTTTTTCCTTTCTTAAGTTTCAATGAAGCTTTTTGATATCTCTATGCGAATCTGTGAAAGCATATTTCATAAACGCTTTAAATTGATTATGTGTATTGGAGATTGTATATTTTGAGATTACTCGTGAATGGTGTAAGAATATATATGATCATAAGACTTAAGAGAATGTATATAGAGTTGTAAGAGAATGAAGAGAATAATGCATTTTTAATTTGATTAAAAATCCATAATATTTTCATTACAATACACATATATATATGGTAAAGGAGGTGAAGAAGCCCTCCAAAATATCAAGATTTAGCCGTTGGAGATGTAGGTGACCGTTGGAGGAAGAGTGGTCCAGGACGGCATGTGGTCCCGCGGATAGGTTCGTGTGGTCCCGCGGGTAGTTGGAGGTTGCAGGCGTCCTGGTGGGTCCATGTCAGTCTTCAAACGGCTTCATGGGTTAGGTGTAGTACACGGAGCAGTCCTCGGTCCCACCATGTCCTCATACGTCGCTCTCGAAGCTCGCGTCCCGAGAGAACCAAGTACGAGGTCTCTCAAAAAGTCTGCGCCCTCCGTACGGTACGTGATCTTCGCGCGCCTTTGGTCGACCCAAGTTCTCTTCTTGTTCGGCCCATTGTCGGCCCAGTTGTCTCCAGCATCCAAGGCCTCCTTTACGCCTAAAGCCTTCCCGCGTCCAAGGCTTTCTCGGCCTAGTGGGCGTGTGCTTCCGAGGCTTTCCTCGACCACACTCCTTCCCGCGTCCGAGGCTTTTCTCGGCCCAGTGGGCGTGTACTTTCGAGGCCTTCCTCGACCACACTTCTTCCCGCGTTCAAGGCTTTTCTCGGCCCAGTGGACGTGTGCTTCCGAGGCCTTCCTTGACCACACTCCTTTTCACATCCGAGGTCACCTTGATTCATTACCTTGTTCCTCAAGCCATCCTTCTTCTTTAGATTGCTTGCTTCACACTCTTCCATATATATATATGATCAATAAATGGTTTTATAAGTTTTGGATTAAGTTTTCAATTGGATTCTTAATACTTTTATATTTTTAGAATATGATTGGTTTTATTAGAACTTCTACTATTCTGAATCTCCTCTCTATGTAAGAGAGTATTACGATTTTGAAATTTTTATGATGAAGTTGATATTTATTTATTTCTTCTGTGAATCATTTGAGCTAAGAAACCAATTTTGTTTGAGTTTAGCTTCATAAGTATTGTTTGTTACCTGTTTGTGAATTGAGTCTTTATAAGAAAATTTTGAGATTCTGATATTACTCCATTACTTATACTGAGATTTATTTGGTACTACTTAGATTCAGTTAACATTTATGTGTCTTAAGTAGGAATCTGATTGAGTCTTTATAAGTCCTCTGAAATCTATGATTGATTTGAAATGTTTAGATTCTGAGTGGTTTATAAGAAATGTATTAAATTATGAATCTTTTTTTTGTGTAAGAGTATTGAGATTTAAAAATTTGAGTGA
Source organism: Lepidium sativum (assembly GCA_023374145.1). NCBI lineage: Eukaryota > Viridiplantae > Streptophyta > Magnoliopsida > Brassicales > Brassicaceae > Lepidium > Lepidium sativum. The sequence continues at coordinate 3,292 of JAKUCM010008560.1, read as the reverse complement.
GAAATTTGATATTTGTTCATTTGTTTTGTGAATCATTTGAGTTAAAGAAACAAATGTGTTTGAGTGTAGTTTCATGAGACAATTGATTGGTCTGAGCTAAAGAAACACATATGTTTAAGTGTAGCTTCATTAGACAATTTTGTTTAAGTGTAGTTCAATTCTGTCTAAGTGAAGATTTATTTGAGCTAAAGAAACAATTATGTTTAAGTGTAGTTTCATTAGAAAATTCTGTTTAACTGTGGTTTCAATTCTGTTTAAGAGAGGTTTTGAGTTTCATTTGGAATTGATTGGTATGAGAATAACATATATGTATATTTCTTAATTATAATTTTCTATATTTAGGAGTTTTCTAATGCATTCTTTTTGTTCTACTTTCCTAGGTTCTATTAATCTTTATTATAATTATGGTTTAACATAAATCTCTATAATAGTGAAATATGATTTAACTAAAATCTCTGTAAGTATCTGTTAGTATACATGAATGCTTTTGGAAAGTTTTCTGAAATCTGTTTGTGAAGTTAATATACATAAAATCTATTTGACTCTGTATTAGTCTTCTTATTTTCTATGAAAGTTGTCTGAAACAATTTTGATTCCATTTGCATCCATTGACTGATTATTAATCAAATTTGTGTAACTGACAAGTGTTTCTGACTGCAAGTAAGGGACGTTGAAGGTTTCTTTCCCTCTTATCACACGTGGGTTAGTACTATATTACTACTATTTGAGTATTACATTGCTCTTGGTTTTTATTTTTTGTTTTCATGTGTTTATTTAATTGGTATTACTGATGCTGATACATGATTGCATTGAGACTGAGAATTCTTGACTATATTGTTCATATTTGGTTTGAGATTTGTTTGATATTGAATGACTACACTTTTGGTTGATGCTTTGAATGACATCAATTTATGTTAGGTAATTCTTGACAATATTGTTCATATCTGGTATTCATTTTATGTGATTGCATTGAGAGTGAGATGCCTTGACTATATTGTTGATATCACGTATGTAATTCTTGAGTATATTGTTCATATCTGGTATGTTATGTGACTGCATTGACACTGAGATATCGTAGCTATATTGTTCATATCGTTTGAGATTGGATTACTACACTTTTGGTTATTGCTTTGGTTATGTGTTTCAATTATTTAAGATAATAATTTATAAGACTCAGACTAAACATGTGTTTTCTTAAACGAATTTGTCCAATGTGATTTATCTTTGCATTTAATTGTCCAATGTAATAAATTCAGTTATATGTTTTCACTCTACTTTGAATTATTCAGTTATATGTTTTCATATAAGTTTGTTTAAATTAAATCATATGTTCTCATGTAACTTTGAACTATTTATTCTTTAAATGTCCTTGTCTTAATTAAGGTAATAACATAATATTGTCTACCAGGATTGGGTACATCTTAACATGTAAGGAATTTAATTAGTTAGGTTAGGTTTTATTAAGGGGTTTTTAATTTTACATTTTTTCCTTCTAAATTTATTTGCTGAAGAGTTGATCCTGCATATGAGAGAGGGACTTCTAATTTTATATGGTTTGTGGTGTCATCTTATTGGGAGAGGTAGATATGGTAATATGTCTTTGTATTGACTACGGTATATAGATCGTCAGTCATGCAGTCTCGTGGTTGACCATCTTGTAAAAAATAGAATGGATGAGGCTTACAAGATGTGTTCTGATTGGTATCTCCATGGAGAAGTGATGTCAGTTGTTCAAAATGAAGGATTTTTAAATCAGTCTAGTGATGAGATATTTGGTTTATGCCAAGCTGCTGAGTTGTTGGACCAAGACTTTGGAAGTATGACTGATGTGAGTGAGATTTAAGAATGTGAGGACAAGAAAGAAGATGAGTTCCATATGCTGAAACTCCATTATATCCAAGTTGTGTAAACCACAACAAGCTATCAACCATTGTGTTGTTATTTAGATTAAAAACACAAAATGGGTGATCTGACAAAAGTTTCAATGATCTATTACGAGTGTGTATTGAAACAAAATTTCTAGAGGAGTTTAGTTATTTCTTAAAATCACCTCTTATTCAATTAGTGGGTTTGAAATGTCTTCTAATATAATATACAATTTCTTGTTATTCAATCAAAGTTTTTTTGTCAAAATCATATCAAATCTATTGTTATTCAAAGATTAAACATTTTTTAAGGTAAAACTACTCAACTTTATTTTGGGAGACTTTGCACACTTTTTAAGCTATAAAAAAGATGAAAAATCTCATTTCTTAAGATGTGATTTTAGAAGAAAATAAACATTAGACTAAAACCTATTATGAACAATGCAAAACATCCAACGCCAGACTTTTTCTTTTGGTTTTAGTGTCTCCTCCGCCATACTCAAAAACGATACATCAAGCTTTAGATCTCGACAAGTTCTATGAGAACCCTCTCTTCTTGGAAGTTCTCAATGAAAATGTAACACCATTCTGTCATGTATGCCCTTAGATAGGATAATTAATGTGGAGTATAAATCATAGGGCAAAGATGACATCCTTCCATTATTTCGGAAGGGCAAATAGTTTTTTCTTCTAGTTACTTTTGCTAAAAACGCTTTTGAAAAAAAACATTAGAGATGCAATGGATTATTTTGCACAGCTGATTTCATCTCTTCCATTATTAATTGTCCAACCCGCACAAGGTTCAAACTTTAACAACATCAGTAAGGAATTAACACATGCATCAGACATTGGAATATGTTCCTTTGATGCCATGGAGATTTTTATTGAGGGCAGAGAGTATAAAAATATGTGGAGGTCTCAATTTGAGCCGTCTATAGAAAAAAAAATGTTAGCTCTCGTTCATTTCTATGTAGATCCTCTGGGAATCCAACTATAACTTGTTTCAGTAAACATTAAAAAACTAATTCAGAAGTTCAAGTTCTAGGCTTAAATATTTTCCACTTATTTCATTCTACTTCTATCTTATAATCACTTAGAATCATATAGACTTTTAGAATAATCTCCTAAAACCACCTAATCACTTGTTTGTATAAAAAAAAAATCAACTAAATCATATAAAATATCTTGAGATTCTCCTAGAATCTCTCCAAACCTACTAAAATCTAAATTTTATTAAATCATAATTTGGGTTTGAATATACCTCTCCCCCCTTAGAGACATTGTTAGAAATGTTGCTAGAAGATAATTTGCGTAAGATATCATTGTATGATGTGAAGAATTTTCTGAAATAGTTTGATATGGGATACCAGAAGTTTCACGCTTGTGTCAATGACTGCTGCCTGTATAGAAAGAAGTATAAGAAGATG
>JAKUCM010008559.1:0-21314 GCA_023374145.1 Lepidium sativum | reverse complement strand
GAGAGAGAGAGAGATAAAGAATCCAAGATAGAACAAATCCAAAATTTTATAAGCACCTCTAATATATTTCTAAAACCTATCCACTTGATAAACTAAATATGAAAGAATACATTTGTAAGAAATATGAAATATTAAGCAAATTTGAATGGAAAGTGTGGTCTTCGGAAGATTGAAGAGAGCAATAAATAAAGTTGAGATTGTATGGCTGTGATATCATTGGAGAGTAGGAAACGTAAAATGAATGTTAATAAATTTATTTATAAAAATAATGAAAAGAAGAAAGTGGAAGGAAGGAGAGGTCGTAATCGAGAGATCAATAATATGGTTTGGGGCTCCAAAACTGGCAAAATCATAACTCATCAAAAATGGAACTGTCCCATTGATTCTACAGTTTTTCCCCTATTTACGATCTTCTTACTGTTCCTTCTTCAGATTCTGCTTCTCTCCAGCTTCAAATTTTATAGAAAAAGGCCAAAAAGGAAGCAGTGAAACTTGTGCATAAATCTATTTATGGACAGTCTGACTCAAATTGCTTTCGTAAGCAATTAGAAAATGCTCCACTCTTTTCTTCTTCTTTCCACTGTTCCTACACTCCCTTCTCCTTTCACTTTCTTCGCCTCTTTTATCCTTCTCTGCTTCACATTTATTATTTGATATTTATACACTCTTTCTATACAATGACAATTCATTACAAAGACTAAATTATTCATAGATAAAATCCACTTTGTTATCTAGCTGAGTATATGAGAATTGACATTTCGACCATAGTGGACTACTGTTATATTTATCACATGAATGATAATTCACATTTACATGCACAGTCACTATCTATAACAGTGACAAGTGTCTCCTAGACCGACAAAAAGACCAAGAACTAATCTTAAAACCCTAGCTAGTGTCAACGTAGACAATATTTCTCTCTACATATAACATTTTTGTATATATGCAACGTACTTGTAGAGCATGTGAGAGACTAGTGAAAGATGGAGGTGAAGAAAAATGAGAACAGTTTGATCTCAGAAAACATGAAGCAAGCTGTTATAAGTCAGAATGTAAAAGGAGAAGCAGAAGAAGATATTCTAAAGAAGACAATCTCAAACCACCCTTTGTTTCACCTTCTTCTTCACTCACATCTCCATTGTTTAAAGGTCCTTTTCTATCTCCTTTGCTTTCATATACTAAAACTATTTAATCGTTTTAATTTTTAGTCTCTTATGTATTTAGACCCACCATGACCAGGTGTGTTCCGGCGACTTTGACTCACCGGAGATCATGAACACGGCGGATGATCTTTCCCTAACTAAACTCTCTCTACACTCTGAAGGTTCCATTGAAGCTGTAGCTACCTCTTCAGAACTTGATCAATTCATGGTTCTGCTTCTTCTATATATATTTCGTTCTTTTTATAAAATTCAACTTCGGTCCAAATATATGTACACAACGTTTTCACAACATTTTGAGTTATTTTACATTTAAGTTAGGAAGATGGTAATAATGATGATGTAAATTGATTCACATATAGGAAGCGTATTGCTCGACTCTAAGGGAGCTGAAGGAAGCAATGGAGAGGCCTCTAATCGAGACGCACCGTTTTGTGGATGCAGTTTACACTCAGCTAAACGACATCGTAATGTCATCATCATCCCCTTAAATTGGGGTAACAGAGACAACTGTTTGCTTTGCTGCTGTTTTATTATTTAGTTTAAGACATGTTACCAAATTAATAGCGTTTCATTGTATCTGCTTTTCTGTAACGCCTCTGTTGAACGCTTAATATTAATCGCAATCGTTCAACATATTTGCATCATTTATTTTTAGGAATAAAATCACGATCAAGTTTTGGCGTCATTAACATTGAATAAGACGACAGACGCATGGAGCGTAATAATTACCACACATTTTCTCGCATTTTTTAGTCTCGCATCGAACCATTGGCCAGAATATGGGACAAGTTTATTGCATCATTCTCGTCTCTCTCGCACCTTTTACAAACATAAGAAAAAACGTTAAGATTCTATGACTAAATAAAGCATACTACACTCTACAGATACTAATTTTAAAAATATCAATTAATTGAAGTAATTATCAAATCGCATGTTTGGAGAAGTTTCGTGTTCAACAATTATTAGATATAAACACTGTTAGTTAACATTCGATTAAGAAAGTTAACAATCTTTTAGTTAGCATAATGACTCTGTATAATTATTCTTGAGCTTTGTACATTGAACCTAACGGAATAATGACATTCATTTCCTTCTCTCAAATTCGTTCATGGTAATATGGTATCAGAACAAATCTTCCGCTCTTCTTTCTTCTCTTCGTGAATCGATGAGTGTTTCGACCTTCGAATCACTCTTGCTCTTTTGGAATTCTCTTATTCGTTTTCTCTTTGATTTCATCGTTCATTTCTTGTGTTTCTTGTTGAATTTTTGACTCGACAATGGCGACTGGTTCAAATTTTGAGCCTGGGGATGGGTATGCAATTCCAATCGCGACATCACAATGCCGATCTATACGCAAATTCATACTATCTTCATAGTAATGATCATGCATAATTGATTCTTGTATCAAATCGATTAACCGGAGGAGCAAATTTTCATTCTTGGTGTCGTTAAGTCAAATTAGCTCTGAATGTCCGCAATAAACTCAGATTTGTCAATGATATGATTCCTAAACCTCCATATGATGATATTAATTATGGATCTTAGTCTAGATGCAATGATATGGTTGCTACTTGGCTGCTTAACTCAGTTCAAAGAATATTAGTGCAAGTTTGTTGTATATGTCAACTGCTAAAGCAATTTGGAATAGCTTGATGAATCGCTTTTAAACAAGATGATCTTGCTCGAATTTTCGAGATATAACAGAAAACTATGTTCAATTGCTCAAGGTTCCAGAAGATATTAGTAGCTACTATACTGAACTTGTAACGTTGTGGGAAACGTACAAGAATTTTGTTGAATTGTCTTTATGCACCTGTAGAAGGTGTGAGTGCTCTGCTGCAACCAACTGGAAGAAAATGTTCGATGGAAGCAGAATTATTAACTTTCTTATGGAGTTGAATGAATCCTATGAAGCTAGCAAGCATTAGGTATTGATGATTAAACCTTTACCAAACATTGAAGAAGTGTTTAATATAGTGTGTCAAAGATGAGAGACAACAAGGTCTTAGACCAATTACTAATGCAGAGAATGTTGCTTTCCATACCTCTACTTCAGAATATCAAGAGATTGATGCTTATGCCAACAATTACAAGCCTTGTCCTCCTCTTGTTTGCACTCATTGTGGCATGACATGCCATGTAGTCACTAAGTGCTACAAGCTTCACGAATATCCTCCTGGTCCAAGAACTCAAAACAATACACTTTCACCTGCTGAGAATCAAGAGAAATTATGTCCAAAGAAATAACAACAATACTAGAAATCAACAATGGAGATCAAACCCTTAGTATGCTAAGGAAAATAATGTTGCTCATGTTGTCACTGAAGGGATTTCAAGGACTTCTCAAGTCAATCCGACTTCTTCAGGACATAACTCTTTGGATTTGAGTTTTTTTTTCAAATAATCAATTTCAACATCTCATATCTCAGCTCACTTCACACATACACACTACAAGTATCAAGCCTCAGAATTCAAATATGTCAATCACTGATCATGGTTTAATGCCAAATAACTCAACTACATGTATTGTGTCATTCATTTCCACTAATCTTTGCTATGAAAATAATTCCCTTACTTACCATAATTATTGTCTTTTCTCTTTACAAAATAGTATCTCGCATGATGCTTGGATAGTTGATAGTGGCGTTACTAGTCATGTTTGTTCCGATCTCACAAGGTTTAAAGATTATGTGCCCTTTGGCTAAACAAAAACGCTTGCATTTTGTTTCACATCATAATATGAGTTCAACTGCTTTTGATCTTGTTCATCTTGATATATGGGGTCTTTTTGCTTGTGAAACTGTTGAAGGTTAGATTTTTTCTGATTGTTGTGGATGATTGCACTCGTATGACTTCGATTTATCTGCTTAAGAAAAAGAGTTTTGTTAAAGATGTTTTTCCAACCTTTCTTAAGATGATTGAGACTCAATTTTCTATTTTCATTAAGGCAATTCGTTCTGGTAATAATCTTGAATTTGATTTTACTGATTTGATTCATGAAGAAGGGATGCTTCATTATCATTCTTGTGTTGACACTCCTCAATAGAATTTGTTGTTGAGAGGAAACACCAACATCTTTTAAATGTTGCTCGAGCTCTCTTCTTTCAATCTAATGTACCGATTTCTTATTGGGGTGACTGGTGTCCAAACTTTTGCTTTTTTAATAATCAGAATGCCATCTCCTTTATTAGGTGATAAATCCCCTTATGAGATTTTGTATAAGAAAGTTCCTTATTACAGTTCTATGCGTGTTTTGGCTCGCTTTGCTATGTTTCTCCTTGTGTTGTTCAACATGCATTTCTTGGTTATCATTAGGCTACAAAGGTTATAAGGTTCTTGATTTAGATACCAATAAGATTCACAGTTCTTGCAATGTTGTTTTCCATGAAACTATTTTTCCTTTCAAGGATAAACCTTGTTTTTCTGCTGATATGTTTCCTTCATCTATTTTACCTTTACATGCTCTTGACATTATTGTTGCATCTGAACATAACACATATAATATAGGTTATTCTGTCATTGCTCCTGATTTGTCTGATATGCATTTTGTTTCTAACACTACATCTTTAACTCCACCTATTATTTTACATCTTCTACGCAATCTTTAAACACTGTGAGGCCTCAAAGACACAATAAAGTGCCTCTTACCAGTTTGAGTATCATTGCTATTTAGCACAAAAGATACCTCAAAACATTTCTTTTTTTTTGTTCTTTATCATATATCCTCTTATATTTCCTATGAAAAAATATCCCCTCAATATCAATTATATAATTTCTACATTACAATTGACACAATATCAATGTTTTTTGTTGAAGCTATTAAATCAGAATACTGGACACAAGCAATAAATTCTGAGATTGGTGCTTTAGTGGATCAGAATACTTTTACAGTTGAATCTTTACCTCCCGGAAAACATGCAGTAGGATGCAAATGGGTTTTCACTCTTAAGTACAACCAAGATGGCGGTATTGAAAGACATAGAACTCGTCTCGTTGCAAAGGGGTTTACACAGCAAGAGGGTGTAGACTTTATTGACACCTTTTTCCCTTGTAGCTAAATTGGCATCTGTTAAAATGTTTCTTGGTCTTGTTGCTCGTTTTGGATGGAGCCTCCATCAAATGGATGTTTCCAATGCATTTCTTCATGGTACATCAAATGAAGAAATTTACATGAGAATTCCTCTTGGTTACACTCCACCTACATGGACTACATTACCTGAGAATCCAGTTTTCCGACTACACAAATCCATATATGGTATCATTGTTTATCTTCTGTTCTTCTTGACAATGGGTTTACTCAACCTGCAGCTGATTACACTTTGTTTGTCAAAGTCCAAGGAGAATCTTTTCTTGCAGTTTTGGATTATGTAGATGACATTGACACTGCTAGTAACAATGATGTTGCAGTTGCTGACTTGAAGAAATTGTTACATACTCATTTTAAGATCAAAGATCTTGGTGCTTTGAAGTATTTCTTAGGATTGGAGATTGCTCATTCATCTGCTGAAATTGAAGTATGCCAAAGGAAATACACATTGGATTTACTCGAAGGAATTGGTCTGCTTGCATGCAAACCAAGTACGGTACCAATGGATCCGAAGGTCAATCTTCACTTAGAATCTGGTACATCTCTTCCAGATCCTACTCCCTTTTGTGAACTTATTGGGAAACTGTTGTACTTCACGATAACTAGACCGAATATCACATTTGTTGTGCACAAATTAAGCCAATTCTTACAGAAATCGATTGTTCTTCACCTTGTTGCCATTCATAGAGTTGTCTGTTACTTGAAATCTAATCTTGGACAGAGACTATTTTACTCTGCATCAACAGAGGTATGTCTCAATGTTTTTGCTTATTCAGATTGGCCTGCTTACCCTGATACTAAAAGATCTGTCTCAGGTTATTACATATATCTTGGTACTTTTTTGATCACATGGAAATAGAAGAAACAAGAGGTTGTAAGTCGAAGTAGTACTGGAGCAGAATACAGAGTTATGGCTGATGCTACTAAGGAGTTGATTTAGCATAATCAACTCCTTATTGATTTGCATATTAAGCCATTTGCACCGGCTAAACTGTTTGCTAACAACAAATATGCTTTGCACATTGCCTTTAATCCCGTATTTCACGAGAGGACAAAACACATTGAAGTGGATTGTCACACTATGTGGGATCAACTCAAGAAAGGTTTTCTCAACACCTTACACATCGGAACCTTGAATCAACATGCATATATGCCTACTAAACCCCTGATATGCCTACATTTTAACATATTTTACTTAGCTTGGTTAACATTTTATCCATACTATTATCATCACCTTAGAGTCACTTAGGTTCATATTGCACACTTTGTGTCTTGCATAGCATACATATGCATAAGGGGCGATTTTATGTACTTTTATAGCATAATTTGGAGCATTTGGGACAAGTGGAGGCTAAGGGATGCAAGTCGAGTCTGGGTGCTAGTCAAGTTATTGTTGCTGCATGTCGAGTCTTTTTCCACTTTGAGGACGTGTCGAGTCTGAAGCTTGATCTCGAGTCTGTTATGTCCGCTGGTCGAGTCAATCTCCACTCGAGAGGCTCAACCAACCTATGACTTCACAGGAATGGTTGTTATACTCGAGTAGTACTCGTGTCTGTTCTTACTCGAGTGTTGCTCGAGTCGCTGAAGCTAGGCTTCAGAAGTGTGGACCTTTCTGATATTTGGGTCAGACTGCCGCTGAAATCCACTGTAGGCTGAGGTCCTTTATTGGGCCGAGTTCAACGTGGGGTTGTATGAAGTCTAATATATATTTTCTAGTTTTACGATTTTGAACCATATCTTAGTTTATATAATCTTTTCGTGTGGAAGCAGACTTAGAGCTTTTGTAATCGAACGAAACCTTTTGATTTTGAGTTGACGTTTTTATGCAATTTAGTTTTACGTTCAGTGTTGATTTCATATCTTGTTCGAGTTCTTTGTTTATCCAATTGAATATTGACTTCATGCTTGTTATTAAATTAATAAATTATGAGTAATCACCTAGGGCTATTGAGGATGAGTTAGGTCAACGTGACGCTTAGGTTTTCTAGGTCACTTAAGGTTAGAATAATTTAGGTCTCTTCTGATTTGGTATTATCATCACTAGCTTCATTCTAATCAACTAGGGTTTGTTCTGAGACGATCTAGCACTTGATAGGTGTTTGGTAGATCGTTTGACTTCAGATATTCACATGCTTATCTCGAGGGATCGAATGTCTGAGATGTGAATCGCCGCTAATCGAGTTGATCGTTCATTCCGTTTAGATTATCAAACGCTTATGGCGATAAGGTATGTTAATAGTCTACTCGAAGATGTTTTCCACAATAGTGGAATCATTACGTATATCTCGTTGCCTAGATATTAGCTATATTGAATAATGTCAAGCGCCTAGCTAGTTTAAGGGTCACACTGTTCCATGATACTCATTCCTCAAGAACTTGTTTTCTCACCTTGCATTAAATTTACTTAGTACTATGTTGTCTGTTGCTTTGTTTAAATTCTTTGTTATTTACTCTCACTTTTTTTACTTTTATTTTGAAGTTTAATATAAGTTGTTAGAAAAACTATACTTTGATGAGCTTGAATTAGAATAGTTAATGCTGACATCTTAATACAATAGGATTTGACTAACTAAATAAAAGTCCTCTTATTAGCCCCTTGCTTTTTTTAATTTCATTTTCTTTTATTGAAAATGTCTTTGTCAAGTCTTTATCAATCATCTGATTAAAATTTGAGGGGATGTATTAGATATAAACACTGTTAGTTAACATTCGGTTAAGAGAGTTAAGAGCATTTACATCAAATATATGCTTATGGTAAGGTTCTTAGAATTACAAATATTATTATATTTTATTTAAAAATTTTAAATTAAAAAAAATTAGTATCCAATAGAAATTTGACATTTGGCAAAAATCCCTCTCTCTTAACTCTTATCTAAGAATTTCTCTCTCTTAATTCTCTTAAAAATAATACTAGAACTCCTCCAAAAAAACCTTGTTGAATGTGGATGCTTTTTAGTTAGCTTAAGGACTCTGTATCAACACTCTTGAGCTTTGTACATTGAACCTAACGGAATAGTGAGATTCATTTCCTTCTCTCAAATTCGTTCATGGTAATAACAATGAAGGAGATCATGTCGAGGAATTTGAATTGTAAGGCTGAGGCGACTTCGTTCGCTAGGAAGAAGCTCAGATCTCTTCAGCTGTTATTCAATCACCTCTCTGGAGCAAGCAAATTTCAGTCTCTGCTGCTTCTGTCGATTCCTGCTCCAGTTTGGTTTTTGCAGTCGATGACAACGTTTCCTGCGGTTCTAGCAGAGTCGAGAAGATTTTGATTCCGAGGAAGAATTGAATTGAAGATGTAGAAATTTCTAAACCTTGTAAGATGCTAACGAGACGGTTGGTGATCTAATATTTCGGAGAATTACAAGATCATACTCTAAGCTACACAAGGAGAAGGAGGGAGATGAGGTCGAAGTCAGCGAATCTTCTTGTGTTGAGTCAAATTCCGGTGCTGGATTTAAAAGACTCCATGTGAAGGTAATGTCGGATTAAGAATTAATGAGAACGATGAAATCTCTTTCACACGATCTGATGTGACCTCTGCCGAGCATGTCTCCAACAGCCGGGATTTGAATTTCGGATCGGAGAATAAGGAGAGCGACGTCGTTTCATTCATATCGGGAGTGGAGTACTGCTCCAAGTTTGGGAGCGTTTCCGGAGGAGCTAATAACGACGAAACTGAAATCTCTAAACCAAGCAGCTTTGTGGAAGCTGATTCCTCTCTTGGATCGGCCAAGGAATCGAAACCGGAGCTTACAATAGTCGAATGCGTCTCTGATCTCGCTTGCACGGAGAAGCTCTCGGACGAAGAGGTTTCTAACTCTCTCGAGGATGAGTTCTCCGAGCAGTAATCCGAGATATTCTCACAGTATTCCGACTTCGATTGCTCGGATTACACTCCGTCAATTTTATTCGATTCTGGCAGCGAATTCTCTGAGAAATTTTCCTCTGATTCTCCTACTTCACATTCTTGCTCTCTGTTCCTCGAGTTTAAGGAACATTTCTGCAGATCCACAATACCCAACGATTGCCAAGAAGAAATTCAGTCTGAAGTAAGTGTATAAATGCTTTCATATCTCTTGGAATAGTTGCTAGTGGCTAGATATTGAAGTGTGGAAATATGCTTGAAATTTCACTCGATTTGTGACTCTATGTCTACAAAATTTGATTGTTCTGGAATGAATCTTAAGTTTATATTTTCGTTTTAGCTGCTAAGGTTCGAAGATGAGGAGGTGGAAGAGAGCTATCAAAGGCTGAAGGAAAGAGAGAGAAGTCATGCATACTTGCGGGACTGTGTTAAGGCTTACTCCACTAGTATGGAAGGGATCCTCTCTAGTATATATAGGATTTGGGTCAATCCACTCATTACCAATTGGTTTTGAATTGGAAAACCCATATTCTAATATGGTATCAAAGCCCACGATCCACGCTGTCCAACCCGATCAGACCCAAAGTGGTCCCACTATCGATAAGTCAGGCCCAATATTGGTGTCGTCGATCCATCCCCGAACATATGAGATTAATGACCAAAGAGTCATCATCTCGAGGGGGCATATTAGGGAATAATATCCCACATCGGTAGTTGGAAGAGATCCTCTCTAGTATATATAGGATTTGGGTCAATCCACTCATTGCCGATTGGTTTTGAGTTGGATGCCCATATTCTAATATATCATCCCTCGTCTGCGCTCGATCTTGGTTCAATGGATCGTGAAGGTGAACATTATCTTTCTGTCTTAATGCATTTGATTATATATCCTTTGATCTCTGAATGTTAAAGCTCGGAAATATGTATCTGTAGTAGAAGATGATGAAGGGAATTAATATTTGAAGATCTTGTTTCTAGGAGTTGGTCTGCTGGATCGATTCCTGAGCAAAGGATCCTTCAAATGCGAAAGAACTCTAATACTAGTCGGGGCTGCGAGTCTTACTCTGGCCACCAGAATTGAAGAAAATCAACCTTACAATAGGTACCAATCATATTTCTTCATGTTTGTGACTTCAATGCTCATTGGATAGCTGTTCTGGATAGGAAAATGATAACGGCCATTTTAAGAAACTAAGTATTACACTCAGCCAAATCAGGAACTTATACTAGTATCATGATACAAACCCTTGTGGTTTTGTAAGCAATGAGTCCATGAGAATTCATGTGTGTGGAATATTGAATTCTATTTCTTTGAAGCTCTTTAAAACCTTCTACAGCGCACACATAGCAATAACTCACTTTTCTTCTGCTCACCTCTTATTTGTTCTCTTTAATTAGCATTCGGAAAAGGAACTTCTACATCAGAACCTAAAATATAGCCGGCATGAAGTGGTGGCAATGGAGTGGCTGGTTCAAAAAAGTCCTCAATTTCAAATGATTCTCACCCACAATCTTCAACTTCTTGTGGTAAAACTTATCTTAATGTATATTTCACTGTTCCAAGACACATATACACACTGAAAGATACATATAATTATCATTTGTACATCTCAGGTTTTACCTAAAAGCTTCTCGAGCCAATCCAGACGTTGAAAGGAAAGCCAAATCGTTAGCCGTTACCTCACCATCCGACGACAATCAACTCTGTTTTTGGCCATCAACTGTAGCAGCCGCACTCGTAATTCTCGCCTGCATTGAACACAACAAAATCGCAGCCTACCAACGAGTTATTAAGGTACTGTTAGAACTCAGGTCAGAGAAACAGAGTAACGAGATTGAAATTGAACAAGAGGCAAAGAGAGAAAGAAAGAAAAGAACAGAGTCGATGAAAACTTCTGGACTTGAGAGCGTTATTCACCCACACAGATACATGTTTCATGGATGAATTGCCATCAGCCTTTACTCTGTAGCTCAACCTTCGTGTATCTTCAGATTGAGGATCAAAAGCTCTTTTATTCAGCTGAGAAGATAGAAGATGATATCAAATCTTGAAGAAGACAGATTGATCAATTCATCCAAGGATGATCAATTGATCTTCGGATCTTTCTGAATCTATCTCTGTCTCATCTCTCACACTGAATCTGTTTTAATGACCTATATATAGATCATCTCAAGTCGGTGAACTTAAGAAACCAAGTTAATTCAAGGTTAGACACGTGACAAAGAGGATCTCTCTTAAATGATTTTAACAAATCTATTAGATCCAATTTATCAAAGCATACAAATCCACTCACATTGACCAAATAATATTCACAATGTTCACATTCTACAAACCTCTCTCTCGATGTAGGTCCATGATAGAACAAAAGATAACGACTTGCCTGAATGCGTCAAGATATACACAACATCACTCTCGTCGTAATACATCTCGTTTTGTCCACTACATAAGGAAAATTACTGTGTTGAATTTTATGCGTTACACAGAGTCTGGACTGGTTGCTTGGGCGGTAAGCAATACACTAAAACCAGGACACAGTATATTCCCATTCAAACACACAGGTTATTATTCCCATTTACAACACATAAAGTATAGCAATTCCTCTACAGGTTAAATCTCTGAACTTAATAATTAGCTCTTGGCATACTATACCAAGTATTAGGCTACCATATTTGAGTCGTCACACCCATTTATTACTTATTATCCCCTATACATTACATTATACTCCCATTTTCTTAAGAAATAGTTTTCTTTTTCAACATTCCTTCTCTCTTTAATACGTTTGAAAGATTTATATTTTTCTAATCGTTACTGTTTTTTACAAATTGGTCTGAAGTTAAAAGTTTGTGATTTTCTATGATATGAATGAGCTTAGCGAGTCCAGCTGACCAAAAATATCTGAATCTAGTAAAAAAAATTAAAAAGAGAAAAATGTCAATTTAACTTTGTATTTACCGAAAATTTGTTGATTTAATTTTGAATTTTTGATGTGGTTGATTAAACTTTTAATTTTTGTTGACTTTTAAAAAAAATTATCAACTTTGCGCTGACTTAGCCAATTGAATTTTTCGCAAATCTCAAATCAAAATTAACCCCGAAATTTAAAGTCAAATTCGTTTTTAAAAGTTTGATTCACTTCTTATCTTTGTTTGAAGAATCTCTAAGTTTTGTTTGCTATTTTTTTTAAGAATAACCTCAAATTCGTCGGTTTAAAATGTTGTATTTAATACTTTTTAAAATGATGAATTGGAGCTCATTCAAATTTATGGGTTCTACGGAAAGAAAAAGAAAATAAGAAGTTAATCAAACTTTATAAACTTAATTTATTTTTTGATTTCATAATCAGTTTTGATTTAAGATTTGTGAAATGTTCAATTGGTGGAATTAATAAGAAGTTTAGGATTTTTTCAAAAATCAATAAAAATTAAAGATTGAATCAATCATATTTGAAATTCAAAGTTGAATCAATCATTTATTATAAATACATAATTAAATCGATATTTTTCCATTCTAAAAGCTTTGA
Organism: Lepidium sativum; assembly: GCA_023374145.1. Lineage (NCBI taxonomy): Eukaryota > Viridiplantae > Streptophyta > Magnoliopsida > Brassicales > Brassicaceae > Lepidium > Lepidium sativum. The sequence continues at coordinate 8,675 of JAKUCM010008559.1, read as the reverse complement.
AACTCCAGCGTGAATATCAAAAATTAGTTAATGGGCCCTCGCTTAAAAGTTAAAACAATAACATCAGGAGAGGCTTTTAACAAGGGCCCAAATACATTTACTAATCCATATAGAAAAAATAATTGAATACATAATGAGCAATTAGTAGACCGAGTCATGAAACGGACATAATATCATAGTTACAAAAAGTCAACGGCTCTGTGCCAATGCTTAAAAAACAAAGGTAAAGAATATGACAAGAAATACGTTACGTGTTGACCTTTTTTATTTATTTTTTTAGTTTTTTTTGTGCAACTGACTTTTCCGATATGGAGTACTATTAAATAAATTCGGGTCTGGTCCATTTATATTCTTGAGACCTGAACTCATATTATTGTATTATAAATTTGGTTCAGATCATACATTTTACAAAATTGTTTCTCTGTATATCAATTTTATGTATGCCAACAAAACCAATTTTATATGTTTAAATTGTTTTTATTGTTTAGAGAAAGGTACATAAATAAATATATGTATTTAAACGTGATAAGTTCAGTAGATGGCAATATTTGTAGTCGGACTTGAATACAAAACACAACATTATCCTTAAATAGAGAAACATTTCGCAAAGTTTTGCTCTACTCTCTTGTCCGATTTGAAAAAGAGTCAAAGGGACCAAAGCTTTGAAACTCATTGGGGTCGCAAAATAGATAAAATTGAGAATCACCAAAATGAAAAAAAAACATCACAAAAAAATAGGACTTTAAACTTTATCAAAGCTCAAGACGAACACCGCGTCTAGTGACTCGTGTGAAAACAACCGTGAACTTTATTATGCTTGAAGTTGCTGAACGTTACAATGACAACATTACCCTTAAGACTCACATGTTATTTCAGTTTTGCCATTTGGACTACCAAACTTTTTCCACCATTTTGCCATCTCTCTCCGCTTCGTAGAATCCACTTCCCATCTCTTTCTCTTTCTCTCTATTTCTCTCTCTTCCAACGCCATGAACGGAGAGAAAGATCTCGCCGGAGATGGTGAGTGTTCTCGTACCAAAACATCAAAGCCTCGATTCTCTCAGTTAAAGAACGAAAATTATCAAGATGAGAAAATCGATCTGTATCATCAGAAAGGTGTTGATTTTCTCAGCGTTAGGTCTAATAGTCTCGATGGGCTCTCTTCTAAATCATCACCAAGAGCAGCAAACGAGCTTACTCTCAGCTATCTCTGCGAAAATCGTGATCTTTCCGGAAAAATCGCTGAAACTCTTGGTCAAAAGGGGAAAGAGGTAGTAACGTTTTCGGAGAATTCGAGCTACGATGAGAAATGGATCGAGAGAGACTTTTTGAATTTGAGAGAAATGAATCCGAATTCTTCAAAGAGAAAAGCTCACCACGAAGAAGAAGAAGCAGAAGAAGAAAAGAAAAACAACAAAATTGAAACCCTAAATCTCTCTTTAGCTTTACCGGACGTTTCTCTGTCTTTAACGGCATCAAACGCCGTTAAACGGCCTAGAGTGACGGCGAACAGTGAACGAACAACGACGTCGTTTTCTAACGATTTCACGGCGACGGCAGCGCCGTCAATGTCGTACTCTAACTCCCACCCTTTCTCTCACAACATCAGCTGCTCGATGACTGGAAATTCCACAAATTTCGATTGTTCCGTCGGAAAAGACGACCATATCTGGTGCGCCGGTGAAGGAACCAACGGATCTGTTCACAGCCGATTCAGACCCATCGGAGACGGCAGCGTTGCGCTCGCTAACATTCCAATTTCCAGGAAACCTTCAAATTCCTCCGATTACTCTTTCTTTCCGTCCGAGTTACCAGCTCGGCCGGGAAATGAAGCCACGATTTCCGGCGATTCGAGGAAAAAGTTTCCTAATTCGGAAGATAACGATGCTGTTAGATCGGAGAGGGTTCTTTACGACATCGTTTCGGAGTCTATTTCGTCAGTGGCGGTGATGATTCAAGGAATGGCTGATGAAACTCTAGAATCAGCTAAAGAGTATTTGAGGAACTTGATTGATTCGCCGGAGAAGAAGGAGAAGCTGACGAAACTTCAGAATCAGATAGATAAAAGATCTGATCTTAGCAAAGAGACGTTATCGAAATGCGTCAAGGATCAGTTAGACATCTTAGTAGCTGTGAGAACAGGGCTCAAGTATTTCCTCTCTGGTAAAATCCGAATCCCTATGAACGAATTGGTAGAGATCTTTCTGTTCTTGAGGTGTAGGAATGTGAATTGTAAGTCGATTTTGCCTGTTGATGACTGTGAATGCAAAATCTGTTCCAACAACAAAGGCTTTTGTAGCTCTTGTATGTGTCCTGTTTGTCTGAAATTCGATTTGGCTAGCAATACTTGTAGTTGGGTTGGCTGTGACGTCTGTTCGCATTGGTGTCACGCTGCGTGTGGAACTCAGAAGAATCTGATCAAACCGGGACACAGCTTGAAAGGTCCTCGAGGTACGACTGAGATGATGTTCCATTGCGTTGGATGCAATCACAAATCGGAGATGTTTGGATTCGTTAAGGATGTTTTTGTGTGTTGTGCAAAGAATTGGGGACTTGAGACTTTGATCAAGGAGCTTGATTGCGTTAGAAAGGTTTTCCGAGGAAGCGAGGATGCAAAAGGCAAAGCATTGCATTTCAAAGCCAATGAAATGGTAAAGAAATTAGAGAGTAAACAGATTTCCCCTCTCGATGCTTCGAACTTCATCATTCAGTTCTTCAATTGTAAGTTCCCAATTTCAACTAGATATAATCATGATTTAGATCAAAGATTATGAACCTGTAACCTTATGGATCCTATAGATTGAAGTTTGACTCTTTGTTTCTCTGATCACAATTTCTTGCAGATGCAGAGTCGGTACAAGAATTTCCCGAGCCCCTGAGCGAGCTAACAATTGCAGCAGAAACGAGCTACAGAAAAGACGAGGCATCTGTGACACCTTCAACATCCTTGGATCAAAAGAAGAAGAGTTTTGCGTTAGCAGATGCAATGATGAACAGTTTCGATAGTTTAGAGAGCATGGTAAGAATCAAGGAGGCTGAAGCAAGAATGTTCCAGAAGAAAGCAGATGAAGCGAGAATGGAGGCAGAGAGTTTCAAGAAAATGATAGAAATGAAGACAGAGAAGATGGAGGAGGAGTACACAGAGAAGCTATCGCGTCTGCGTCTGCAGGAGACAGAGGAGAGGAGGAGAAATAAGCTGGAGGAGCTAAAGAAGCTTGAGAACTCGCATTGCGATTACAGGAACATGAAGCTGAGAATGGAGTCTGAGATTGCAGGTTTGTTGAAAAGAATGGAAGTTACGAGACAACAATTGGTATGAAGAAATCTGAAAAACAGAGCCCTCTTTAATTAATTATTTCTGTGCTTGTTGTTTTTTTCTGGGAAGTACCAAAATACTGATCAAATGTACTGTTTGTTTTTCTGGGTAATTTGTATTCTCTGATTTTCTTAATTTGTAACTTCCGGTTTTGTGCTTATAACTATACAATTTTATATATAGTACATGTACTTTGTATGAAATAATCCGTTTGTATTAGTACCGTGTATTTTGGTTTGAGAGGTTAATTACAACAAAATGTAATTACAATTTGGTGAGAAAATGTAAGGAAGATAAGCTGAATTGTTTGTAAGGTGAATTTTGCAGAAATTTGTAGTCAAATAAGCTTCTATTATTTCATAGAACTTTACTAACATATAAATAGAAATAATTTATTCCTCCATTGCAATTACATTAAATAAACATTAGTCGAGATATATTTTTGTTAAACAATACCTGAACATTCGTCAAAAGGAGAAAGAAAACAAACATAGACACTAAAAATACATTCTATTGAAAAAGAGTAAAAACTATAAACAACTGAATGGTAGTGGCATGGACATTTCTGGACCGTTGCAATTGCTTTCTGACCACTGTAGTTAAATAAAAAAATGCAAATATAAATCAATTTAAGTAAGCATAAAGATGAAAAACACTCGAGAAGGAAAAAAATCCAAAAGTGAAATCAAATCTCAAATCACACGAATCACAATGAGACACAAGACAGACAAACAAACAAAGAAGAATTCAATGAATTATACAATAAAAAAAATTGAAAGATGAGTGTAATGAAAATAAGTCTCCATCAGTTGTAACGGCCAAGAGCGACGGAGAAGTCGAGGGAAACACCAAAGAGTAGAATAGCTAAACCAAGGAAGTTAATCAGACGTGACTCAGTGTTTCTGGTCTGACCAATCATCGTGGCTCTCTGCATCAGTCCAGTCAATGCTGCGACAATACCCATATAAAACAGAGCCCGACCTCCTAACACGTGCCACGGCATCATTCTCGTTCTCGCACCCGACGAAGATCGTGGCGCTAAGAATGTAATCGCACCGAATATCCACTGCGGAATTACATAACACCACGATTTTCGATTAGTTTTGGACGTATAATATTTGTGGAGTAATTAAATAAGTTTACCTGAAGGGCGACGAGGATGAAAGTGGCGAGACCAATCCAGGAATGAAGAGAGACCATGTCTTCAAGGTTAAGCTTGTCGTGGAATTTAAAGGCGGCGCATATTCCGACAATACCTAGAACTAAACCTGCTATGTGTAGTCCAGCGTGGACTATTTTCTGCACTTGGTGCGACGCATATCCCGTTTTGTACGTCATCATCGCTGCATCCCATAATCAACCAACATAAAATCCAATATCATATTACTTTTTATTCGCTGCATCCCATTTTCTGAATGTGATATGTGATTATTCTAAAACACAGTTTGATCAAACCTAACTAACCAGCTACAAAGTATTTTAACTTTTGGTTTTTTGGGTCTTAATTAAAATACCTTGGCCCACAAGGAACAGGAATCCACAGTACATGAGAAGTGGGTGCACCTGTACATCAATCATTTCCCAATCAAGATTTAGTAATTAGAAAATATTCACTTCAGTGTAAACGACGTAAAAAGTGATCATCATTTCATTTATGTATATATACATTAATCACACAGAAACTTACATTCAAAGTCTTAAGAGGATTGTCGGAATCATACTCGATGCCTTCACGGTGATGAAGAAGCCATATGAGCATTAGAACAATTGCTAAGATGCCAAAGAAATGAGCAACGAGTGTTGAAAGCGTTGAGTAACGCTTGAGACTTGATCGGTCCCCTGACAGATCCATTTCTCTTAATTTGTGGTTTTGTGTTCGAATTCAACCACTTATTGTTGAAGAAGATGATGACTCAATAATTGAATTATATATATAAAAGCAGGGATGACAACACCTCATCTAAAAAAGACCAATTAAATTGCTTGATCAATCCAACTCATCACATGATTCCACTTCTTCAATCTCAAACATTTTGCTTTCAACAATCATGACTCTTTTGTTTCCCTTTTTTCTTAAGATAAAAGGTAATAACTCTTCTGTTTCTCCTATACTAAAATCCAGTTCTCTCACAAAATGGAGACTGGTGGCAGTGTCACCATGAAAATTGTCGATCTAAGCTCCAACCTTAAGTGTAACAAAGTTGAGCAGGTTCTATTTTTTACTCTTCGATTTGATTGTGGTTTTGAAGGAACAAATTTCAAATACAAATGCAGATTCATCATTTATATTAGTTTCCACATATCTTTTTCTTTTCCCTCTTCTCTTCTAAAAGTGAAACCCTATTTTAATATATTTAGAAGGAAAAATAATGAAGGAGAACCCCTAGCATTCTCAGCAAAATATGACGAAAGAAAATCTTTGATGAAAAATTAATCAGAGCTTATCTTTTGGTTCTATAGATCGTGTGTTGTAGAAGGCTCAAGAAGATGTACACGGTTCGATGACATCTAGAACAAGGCAACATCATGTTCACTCTCACATGTTTGAAAGAAAGAAGATGACGTTTTTTCCACTAATTATCCTTCTTACAGAAGCTCCTAATCCTATAAACATTTCTCCGACCAAATTTTGGAAGTTTCTACGGAATTCTCTTCAAAAATTGGTTCATGTGGGTTGTGAGATAATTACTTATCTTAAAATCTCTTTTTTATATAATTATAAACAATATTTCTTTTTTGTGAAGTTTACTGATCTCTATTATTCCCTAGGTTTCCACAAAGTGCATGGGCCTACATATATGTGAAGAGACTATAGGGGAGCAAGTTTTGACTTCTTTGATGATCAATGGCAAAAATTTAGATTAAGCACAAAAGATATCGTTATTTAGTGTTGGTGGATATTAGTATTAGTTTCAAATTGTTTTGCATTCTCTTACTTAAAACAAAAAAAAAAACTTGTCCTCTATTTCAAGTTTATGGAAACTCATATCTACCCGATGGAAAACAAGTTAAAACCTGCTCAATCTGATGCAATGGAGGTAATGTTAAAGGAGTTGGCAAAGAGAATGCTTGAGTTTATTTGTTCTTGTAGGTGTCTTTTCCTCTACAAATCACTTAAACCTTTTACTCTGTGTGATAGTGTGCTTATGGATTCTTGGTTCTTGGGGGTAGGTAGTGTTGCTAGAGCTAAAAGAGATAGAAAAAGTATAAACTGAAAATGCAGGATAATATTAAAGCTCGGAAAGAAAAGACCAATGAATTTTGCTTACCAACCTCTTATATCATATTTTTTATCACAAAGTATTATATTTATATATTACTTGTTTTTATTGGAGTATAGCAAGTAAAAATAATCTCCAATCATTGTGTGTTTTAGAGATTGAATTACTAATTAGATCTGTGAAAGATTTCCATTTTTGTTGTTAATTAACTTTTAGATGGAGGAACTGAGGAAGTGGTTGATTAGGACCATTGCTAGAAAAACTATTATGTTACGGTTTTGAGATATCTAAGAGGTAGAAATTGGCATATCAAGGAAGTTACTAAGATGCTTAAAGAAATTTTGAAATCGTAACTTCAATACATGCCTGAAGAAATTTGTTAGGTATTTATTTGAACTAATAAACATATTTTGTTATGATATTGTTGGAAAATATAACCATTTTTTTGTTGTTGTTTATAGGGAAGAAGGTAATGAAGCAAAGACATGGAAGATATAATCAAATATGATCAAATTGTGTTGTAAACTTGGACGACATGTTTTTATTATGAACAAATATATGTAAATCAGCACACTTATTGTTCTCTTTTGAAGTAAAAAAAAAATTTATCGTTCGGAAGTAAGGTCGCTAATAATGAATTGGTTCAACGGAGTATTGTAGTGGTAAAAAAACCAATGTTACTTTTACCTACTTTTTTCCAATGGTAAAAACATTTTCTACTCACTATTAACCAAAAATTATAAATAAAATAACCCTGCAGTGTAGCACGAGTACAAATCTAGTTTAGTGATAAAAAGAGAGAACAAAAGAAAATGTACTAGATTAAGTTTCACCTGTATTGTCGGAAAAGGATGATAGCTCAAAGGGTTATTTATACTAAAGTAATCTAAATGTGAAAACAACCTTAATATAAAATAGCATGCAAGTCTTTACGACATATCTAAATTTCACAGGAGATATATTAAAGAATTGTGCTATTTTCGTATGTTATTTTGTTAATAACAAAATTTGATTTATACTCTGAAAATATAAAGCCCAAAACCATTTTTTTCTTTCGTCTGCGTGCTCTAGAGTATAGACCATACGTGTCTTTAGTTAGCTTAACAATATTAGTCAATCTAGTTTGGTTTGTTCACTAACCAAACACTAATGTGTACAAGTACATAATCTAATTTTGCATAACGAATGAATTGCTTACGTAAAAGGGTTTGGAATAAAAATGAAGAGGTTTCTATATATAACGAAGACAGCTAAGGGTTTCAAGCTTTTGGAATTTTTCTAACGTTTGATACGTAATTCTCATCAATCTAACTCACTTTGGCCCTACCTTCTATCTCCCTTTTTCTTTCTAGAATTCAATCTTAATTTTATATAAGAGAGCGTATTTATCTTTACGTTGAATAGAGAGCGATCCAAGACGAGACAAGTAGAGGAAACAAAGAGGTAGGACATACTTAAAAGATGGTAGAAACAAAGCTGATTATCGCTTTTTAACTTTAGATTCACAGAATTAATAGTTTATGTAACTTTTGAAATATATAAAGATCGATTATGGAAAGTATGAGCAACCAAATACGCCCAAACCTCTTTATACTTGATGATTTAAATGATAATAGCTAGTAACTAAGTTGTAAGGATTGGAGATTAATTCACAGTAAAGTATAATTTGAGCCAAAGTATTAGTTTGGTTTAAATATATTTTGTTATATATAGCCAAAACCAATGAATAAAATTCCAAGCCAAAGTCCACGTAACGGACCTTTTCTTTATCCCATGATGATTGGAAGATGGAGTCGCATTATATTTATATGTGTCTAATATCATGAATTAAGTGGATGAATTACAGCCTTACAAAGCTAAGCTTATAAGCTTTTTCTGCTTAGTTAGATTTTTAGTATTATTTTAATAATATAAAAACCAAAACAAACTTAGAATTCGTTCTGTGAACGCTGATTATCGCTTCTTGAAATCACTCGTACTACATAGTCTCGACACAGTTAGTCTTCGGTTTTCTGAAACGACTTAGGAAAATTTTTGGTCAAGAGAGCGACTATTTTTCCTGATAAAATTAGCTAATTCATAGTCAACTATATTGACCAATATTTAATGAAATAGGTATTTTGAACGATTCAGCTGCC